>OMKQ01100110.1:6317-19343 GCA_900302335.1 Phycis phycis
CTATGTACCATAGGATGGGTCAAATGAACACAGCAGCCCACTGCTCCTATGTACCATAGGATGGGTCAAATGAACACAGCAGCCCACTGCTCCTATGTACCATAGGATGGGTCAAATGCAGAGAACAATTCTCCGTTCAGTATGTAAATACTGAAAATGATCAAAAATGGGCCTGATTGTAATTATTATAAAATGTCCAACAATATCTGCCTCTTCCAGCCGAACCATCTGGGTAGTGGGATGGGCTCTGGCGTTTGAACCCGATCCCTTGCTGGTTCTGAGTGGGGGTACCTTCTGACTTGCAGCCCTGGGGGAGGAAGATTGTCACATGTCAGACCCCTTAGAAGGTATTGTTTGTTGTTACATGAACCGCGAGCAGTGTTGCACATGTCGGGGTGACAGAAGTGCACCCGGACCGGTCCGGGCCCCCGGGACAACACACCAAAGCTAATGAGTTAGCCAGAATGCTATTGGTCTCTTTTTCTTTTTTTTTTTTCCTCGTATCAGCCGCCACCTCCAGCTGCTTCTCAACACACCCCTAGCTGTACACAATTAAAAAATGTTTCACGACGGTGCAGTTAGTTCGATAATTTTCCTTTAAAAGCATTGATTCACGAACGCCAAGTGCTGTATATTGAATGATGGCGCATGGGAAACACAAGAAACAGCTTTTGATTAAACATACAAAACAAAAGACCGTGACACAGATTGTCTCTTTTGAAAGCCAGGCAAGGGGAGATTACCATTTCCTGTTGAGCAAGAGGCTGCAAGGCGGAAAATATATTTCACATTTATTTCCAACAACATGGGATGAATAGAAAGCACCCATTTCATGTGTGTGTGTATGTGTGTCTGTGTGACAGGGTTGTACGTGACTGAGTGATTGCACGTGTGTGTGTGTGTGTGTGTGTGCAACAAATAGCCAGTGCAAAAAAAAAGGAAAAGACAGATACAGTTATTCAAGTCCCCAAGTGGAGGCACTCAAAAACGATTCAAGTAAGCCTTTGTGAGCGCCTCGACGACATGCATCTGTGTTGTGAGGACCTCACAACACAGATGCACCTCGGAGCGCATGGCGCATGCATAATTTACCACAAACGTGTTCAAGTGGCGCGTGTCTGTGTGCCAGGATAAACGAGGATCCCTTTGAAAATAAACTGTTGTCATTGGGTCACGTTGGAGTCTTTTGGGCATTTTGGAACAAGGCGGCGCGAGGGAATTTTGCACGAATTGGCGAGCAAACGCGCGCGCGACAGCCGCGGTGTGTCTGCGGGAAGTTTTATTCGCCCTATTCGTCGACTTGTCTCTCTCGTTCTGTCCGCAGGGGACACGTCGACGTCACGCCGCCGACGACCGCCTCCGTCCTGCAGGCATAGCGAGCGATCGGAGTGACACGTGCGTCACGTGTGGCAGCGATGGCGTTCAGGTGATTGTTTGGTGATTAACAGGGGAAACGGTTTGTCATCACAGGGAGACGGCCAAACGAGCGACAGCTCTCCCGAGGCCTCTCTCCGCGTGGAGTATCGCCAACAACAAACACCCAACGCGCGGATTCTGATCGACAAGCCCTCGTTGACCGAGGACCGGTGTTGGATCGGAGCTCACCCCGAGACGTCCGCATCACTCGCCGGGTGCTCTCAAGAGAGCACACCGCCTTGAGTGTCCGCGCACACGTTTCTAAGCGTATGCACCGACTGCGTGGGAATGAAAGCAGGCGGCAGGTTAATGCACCACTGCTCGACCGATGAGGCTGATTGGATAACGCGATTTAGATTCCACAAATGAATGCCAAAGTCGCCTTAACAGGGAGAGTGTGTGGCCGGGATGGCAAATTAACCTGCAGGGAGAACAGTGCGCCAGCGGAAGCAGAGAGGCGTTAAAAGTACCATGACATGCTGCTTTTTGGATGCTTTTATATAGGCCTTAGTGGTCCTAACACTGTATCTGCGGTCTCTTTCCCCAAATTCGGCCTTGATGCAGAATTACAGTCCCACAATTAGCTTTGCTTAGACATGCCATTTCTGTTTCTGCAGCTTTAAATGCTAATGAGGAGAGAGGCGGGGCAGGGAGGGGGTGTGGCCTTGACCAGCTTGCACCCATGGTACCATGTGCAAATGTTTCCATTGCATGGATCGATGCAATGGCTCATAGACAAGCAGTCATTCAAGCATTTCAAGTTGACCCTGAATCTGATCCGGATGGAGAAGGAGCGGGTGGACAGAGCGGGTCGTCCACTAACCGTAGGGTCGGCGGTTCGATCCCCTTGATCCCCCCTCCTGCAACTGTCCACATGTCGAACCCCACAAATGTACTGTTGTAAGTCGCTTTGGACAAAAGCGTCTGCTAAATGCCCCTTTACCTTTACCCTTACATCTCCGAATGGTTAGTTAAAATGATTGTGTCTGGATACGGTAATTTAGTTGGTTTGGTTTCTATATGTTGTTACAGTTGTCATCATTCAGCTAACTCTTAGTAGCTGTTGGCTTTGTTTCACGTTACTCTGATTTGCTGCCGTTCTAAAGCTGCGTGATCTATATCAGTCATATCAGTAATCTTTGTCATAAAAAATGAGCCAGAATGCAGTCTTCACTAAACTGCAGTTCTTCATATCTACATAAGTTGTGTTGTGCATTACCCATGATTTACTCCTGAACAGAAAAGTTTACCATATGATAAAGATATTCGATTTACTCCTGAAGATAAATCTTTTCTTACTCAACATCAATTTGTCCATTGTGTCATTTTTTTTTTTATATAAAAAGCTATACACTAACCAGCCACTATATCATTGAGACCTCTGCCAATATTCTTTATTTTTTACATTCACCTACATTTCTTGGATAGGTGCCATTGTGGAAAATGTGCTACTATGCACACAGAAGCTGAGAATATTTGCTGCTTGGAGATCCCACAGGTAACACTCTCACCACTAAACTGGAAACTAATTTGTCTCTTCATTAGGCAACTAATTGTGCTTAAAAATGACACTTGCCGTTTCTAATTCTAATTCTAAATAGGTTACTAGACGACTACGGGAGGTCGAACAACAGCTCACCTGTATGGTTGACCATCCTGGATTGGATTGTCTGCCTCAATGTCTACTCGCTACAGAATGCCGGCCAAACATAGAGAGCTGACTACAGTTCTCCTCCTCTACAGTTGAGAGGAATACACCAGTAAGTGCTTTGTTAAAGAAGTTACAAAAAGACGTATAGAGTTTTGACTGTTTATTCCACCAACAAACCTTGTGCCTTACTTTCATTCATTCGTGTAGACACTGTAAAGGATTTATTTACATCAGAGGGGGAAAAAAAAACCTTGAACATCGTCACAAAACAAGCATAGGATATGATCTATTGGAGTGTGGAAGTAATTTTTCAGATAACAGTAGCACACACCTAGCACACATCAACGTCAGTCGCTACAGGTATCTCTCCTATCGCTCTTTCGTGAGCTGGTGCTGGGGCTTCCTGGCACGGGGAGATCCAGGTCGTTATTCCAGCCTGTGCTCCTGCTACAGTCCTCATTCAGTATCTGGATGGCTTGGGGATAAAACCTTTGGGAGGTTGTGTTGGCGCGTTTCCAGAAAAAACAAAATGAATCCACTGGCTCTTCAGAGGTTTGGATGAAGGAATTACAAACAGACTTTTATGTTCATCTGTACATCCAACTACAGAGCAACTGCCATGCTTCGCTCGTTTGCAAGCCACGATGTACCGTTATTGATATGCTAAAAGCAATGAAGAAACAATATGGTGTTGCACGGTCGTAGCTCAGCTGATTTTCTCATGGGCTGGCCAAAGAGCTTTGGGCGGGCAAAGCAGAGAAGGGGGAGGTAACCTTTCCCCTAATGACATACGGGGAACATTCCAGATTGGCCCGTCTGAGCTTTCACATTCCCAAAGGTGGAGAATGATCTCCAGTGCATGGTTTAGGTCTATCAAAATTTCTAGCCACTGAGGGGTGCCATAGGCAGGCTAGGGGAACTCATATTAATGTTAAAGGTGTCCTTCATCGATAGAAAAGAAAATAGAAGGATAAACGAGCGAGTCAGAAAAGCCTTACCAACTGACGTAATTTGGTGAATTAGTATGCATGGCCTCGCCTACCTTGGCTTGTGCCCGCCTACAGTCCGTCACAGTGCTATGTCACTGCGCGAACAGCACTGTGGCGGACAGTGCTGTTAGCCAATCAGAGGCGAGACATTCACATGTCATGAATATTCATGAGTAAGAGTCGAAATCCTCGTCGTTGCCCCCGACCCCACCTCCTTCACCAAACTACAACAGCCTGAAGCAGGAGCACCAGAGCATTTTTTTTTTTAACCAAAACCAGCTCACAGGGCATTCATTAATACTAGAGACCACCACAACGTATAACGATGCAATGACACCTTTAAAAAAAACCTTATGAAGTGAAAATTTCATGCATTTACATTTACATTTACATTTAGGGCATTTAGCAGACGCTTTTATCCAAAGCGACTTACAAAGAGTACATTTGTCATCAAAAGGTGAAACATTTCATTGCTGCTAATACAGTAAGAAGTTACCAGAACAAGTTTCAAGCATTTCAAGTGCTAGATTAACCATTGCTAGTGTACAACATCTCTGACTAAGTGCCAACTTACAAAGAGCAATCAAAGTGCCAAATTACAAAGAGCCAGGGTCTTTGTAATTCGGCCATGGGACCTTTAACAAAAAGCCTACATTCGCCCTGTAAATCAGGGCTGAATGTCCCAGGAGCAAGTTTCCCTTGAGGATATATCTATATCAATATCTACAACGTTAATGTGTGGTCGCCTGTTCCTTAACCACGAGAGTGCTGTATTTGCGAGAGCATATTGGCACATGAAATGTAGGGACAGTGATGTGCGAGCAGAAAAGCAGTGTGGATTGGGCTAAAAGCATAGGGAGAGTAAATGTGAACGAGCTCTATTAAAGATTCTGTCAACGTGTCAGAAGAAAACACAGTGTGGCCAATATGGTGGGCGCGGGGGCATTGAAAGGAGATGGCAGTGAAGCTGCAATAGCATAGAAACACAGAATAAAGACTTGAGGATAACGTGCTGCAGAGTGCTGAGGAAGAGAGGTTCGGGAAGAAAGAATGTGTATAAGATATACCAAGGTGAGGGTGTTTTGTTTGGAGCAGACGGCCAATACAGGGATGGAGAGAGGACAGTGGCGCTGACACAATGTGGAGGAATGTGAAAGTCTTTGTGAGCGTGACATGTTTCCTAATGTAAACAGGTGAATAGCTTGGCACAAAACGTCCATACAAAGGTAGATTCGGTCCTACCAGACTTCATTGGATGGCCCGGCCAGCTGTATGTTGCTGCGGTGTGAGAAACCACATCCCTTTTCATGCCATGGTGTCGTCAGGCAAACTGCACACAGGGTGTAGGATGATTGGTGTTCTGGAATTGATGAAGAATGACTTGTAGGTATTTAAGTAGGGAGACACTAGGAATGTAATAAATATATATTATGCAAAATAACAGCAGTTCTTCACACTTGAAGTTCTTCAAGTGTGTACGGGAGAGTGCAAACAATCTGCCAAACAAAACACAGACAGCTCTGTCAAGGGGGAGGAGAACAGCCAGAGAAGACCAGCAGAAGCACAGACTCACGGCGAAAGCTCAACACAACGTTGTTGCTGAAATGCGGCAAACTTTATGAAACAAGCCATTCGCAGAAGAACGCAACATTATTGTACTTGGTGTTATATTGCACATCTTCAGAGATATTTTAGTTTGAGACACATTTTATATATTAAACGCAGTACGCTATCCGTACTCACTAAGTGTGCAGATTTTCAGATGTTAGTGTTGTTCCAAATGGTGCACTTACCGGAAATTACTATCAGCTGCTCGGCCGCGTCACCCGCCAAACACACGTGACTCCATTACGCCCCACTGACGTCTAGCCATTTTACAACTGAGCGCGGCTCAGCCTGGCTCCGCCTCTTCCGCTACGTAGCTAAGATGGCTGCCATTGAGTACGGAAAGTGTACGCTGCATACTATGCGTACTAACCGTTTTGAGGGCAACATCCGGGTCCTTTGAGTACACTTCTTTTCGCCGCGACCACAATCGGAACACCCTAGGTACTCAAACTAAGTATAGTAAGGACGGTAAGTATGGATATCGGAACACGGCCCTGGTCATTACGGCCTGCGTCTTATTCATCTAAAGCGGATGGAAGCTTGCATCTCTGTCTTGCGTGGATGAACGCTCGCGTCATTGTCCTGCAAGTCCTTTCTTCGCACCGTTGGGGTGGGTCCGGCGTGCACAGCTCATGGGAATCATCAAAAGCAGGCTAATCATCAGCAGAGATAGTTTATCACCAAGCCAACACACACATCATAACTACCAGTTACAGGGTCCGTAATGCAGGGCTGTCATTAATGACAGCAGAGCCAAAATGAGAAGCTCATGCTGTGGGCCCAAGCAAGCATGGACTCGGGCATTTCTGTTCGCTCGCTCCAATGCGTACTCCATTGTCTCTGTGAGGTTTATGAAAACCAGCAGTGTTACCAAGCATCTGCAAACAACTCCAGCAGGGGGGGAATTCAGCAAGATTTCCGAGACACAAGGCCTTCATACATTTGTCTTCTGCTTTGTCTGTCGTCACGGCAAAGAACAACAGTGTTTGAAGACAACACATGGCCCAGCCGGCAGCAAATGTCGGCCAAAAAGGGCCGAGTGCAGTTTATGTGAAAAAAAGAACCTCATCGTAAAGCCAGACAGAACCCTGACAAAACCTGCACAACCCAGAAGATTACTTCATGTATTCACTCGGGATAAAACTATTTAAATACATAGTTGTATTTAAAAAAAGTTATTCGTCCTTGTTTTAACAACATTGATATTTGTAATGATATCAGATATGGGAAGCTTAATTCACATAGGGCCATGACCTTGTGAAACTCTACAATCCTTGGCCCAGAGTAACTAATTGGGGAAGACATGAAGAAACTACAATGCCTTATACAGATTAGCTCTCGCTGGACCACAGTGAATGTACTGTGCAGTCTTGCATCTTGGCTTACAGTGACTCTATCCAGTCAGGCATTTTCCACAACAATGGGAACTACAATTCCCAAAGCTGATAACAAAGAAATTCCACAGATGACTTCAAGCCAAAATATATAACAACTATGCAACAAAAATCCAATCTATCTGGAATTTGGCAAACTCCATTTTTCATTTCATCTTTTGATTAGACATGGTAAATAATGGAAATCTGTGATAAAGAATAGAATGGGTTAGCACATGTGATTGGCCATCCCAACTAAATCTGGCAGTTGATATTAACTTGTCAATCAAAATCAAACAGAAAACCAATATTTTGTATACATTTTTAGGATGATTGATTTTTAGCTGTTGATATCTTGTGATCTGAGGCCCCTGGGTAATTCTGGTGCAGGGCCATTTCTACATTTGACCTTTATAGGAGGAACTTAGCCCCAAATATGGTTAACATGTGGTTACATCGACAATGGTTTATTATGTCAGCTACTGGTTAGCTGAGAGGGCGACACCTAGTACATTGGTGAATTGATATGGGTTACCTTATAAATACATGGCTTATATATGTTATAGCAGAGTTTGGTTTAGATTTGTCCTTCGGGGAGGGCTGAGAATAGAGTAGAAATGCTCTCCTTGGGAGGTATTTTTTTAAAATGTAAACGTCCTGCTCGGCATTTTGTGATGTGTAAACTATCCGCAAAGTTACTGTGATGTGGTCCAGTGATAGCCTCCCATAGCATAGCTGATCACAAATTAACATACCAATTGCATAAGCTTCTGACGTATGCGTGATGTGAGGGTTAGGGTCCGTGCCCAGTCGCTTCGGCTGCTCAGTTTGTCTGAGCACTTGGCTTTTGTATGAAAGCACCTCAAATTCCTTGTAAGTGATGTCACGAAAACAGGTTAAGTGAGAATCAGGAGAACGAGGAGAGGAGACAGGACGCAGTGTCAACCACCCCATTTGAATTAAATATACGTGAAGTAAATATGAATTTTTTTCCTGTTAATATCAGAATTCCAATACAGGTGAATGGTTGGATAGATGAGCAGCCTAAATGTTCTTTTGAAATAATAACTTATATTACGGAGAGGAGAACCAAGGAGACATTGGAGAGGAGGGGAGGCATGAGAGCAGCAGAGAACATGCCTTTGGAAGCTGAATAAATTCATGAATAGATTCTGTGATGAATTAAATTAAATGAATTGGAAATAATGTGCAATCTTACACTTTAAGTAACTTTAGTAAGAGATCGGGATCACCAACTGGAGGCGATGGCGGTCTATGATTGATAAAAAAAGATATAAAAGATAAATCCAAAGAGTAAAGAGTAAAAACTAAGAAAAAACACAGCTTGTGCTTTTAACTGAAATATCCTCCATTTTGTCCATGCATGAAATGCACTTGACTAGCATTTCTGTGTTTGTGACAGAAGTCCATAATTGTAACAGCATCTTTCGTGACCGACCGACTGCAATCACGCCAGCAATCATCGGACGCAAAGATCGCGGCTTGCCTCGCTCCCATCAGGAGCCACATTATTGAAATGTCGGCTGCTTCAGTAGCTCTCACATTACAGCCACACGCACTTCCAGGAAAGATGCGCCCGTGTAAATAATGTCTACACTTTCGTTGCTTCGACAACATTAGTGTGACAGCGATCAATGTGCCACCGAAGTGAAGGCCTATTAACACAAATAATCAGGAGTTGTTTGAGGTTGTGTAATGGATAGCTACAACTTCCACGAAGGCTTTAGAAAAGTAGTGACGAGGATCCATGCGTATACCGCCAGTAGGCCTACAGTTTCAAGCACGGAGGCTCAATTGATGTATTCACATGCGTGTGCTTTGAGCCATAAATAAGCTGGAATCGATCTGCTTGTTTTGTCTGAAGTCCATCTTTCAACATAGTCATTAGTTTGACAATACCACTACACTCCATCTCATGTGTTGCAATAAGGACACCTATTTTCAGTCGTTGGTCATCATGTCAGGCCGAAAGGTTGGCAATTAGGTATTTGGACAAAAAATCATAAGAAGGTGGGTGCACACATCCCAAGGCCCGGTGCTACAAAATCTACCCAACGTCCGTGAGACTTCTCATCACTGCTGCTATCTACCCACAACGCAGAGGCTGCCATGTGCGGTTCCATCCCATCTGCGCGACGAGTTCCACAGGCTTGTACAGGATGTTTGGATGCCGGTCGCCTCCAGAGAGGTTTCGGGTTGGACCCTGGCCCGTTTGCTGAGCTGAGACCTCTTCAGATTGCGTTGGAGGATCTAAGGTCCATGGCGCTCCCTCATTGGAGTGGTCTGCAGTGCGTCCGCGGTCGGTACTCCCATGTGTCGGTGGTGGACAGCGTTCCGTGCGCATCCTTCGGATCGCTTCGCGTCGCCGTCCGGCTCCGGCTCCTCTCAGCCTTCTTCCGCGTAAAGACATCGGGCCTCGCCTCCTCGGTTGCCAAGGCAAGGCATTTCTCCAGGTGCTCACTGGGCATGTCGCCCAGTGAGCACCTGCAAAAGTTTAAAGTTGAAATTGAGACTGTGACATTGTGTTTTTTCAGCCGTCAACACCAAATTTAACTCCGTCAGGCCGGGACCTTAAGAGTCCTTGAGGCAAAAACCTTCAGCATGTCAAGCAAGACGCACATACCAAGGCTGTGTCCCAAATCAGTCATTACTGCCTGCTCACTATTTTGACTCCCTGGCGCAGTCAAGTCAGCGCAGCATAGAGCAGTCTGCACATGATTAAGGGCTAAACCTAGATATTAGAAATAAGAGAACTTGGGAATAACACAACATATCATCTGTATGTTCAGTGGTGAGTGCATCTTATGGGTGACTGAAGAGAGCTGGGAGATTCTTGTTGGGTGAGAACACAGCGCGGAGCCAAACACAAGACTCAACCAAAAGGCACACGCAACACTAAACTCCAAAGCCAAAAGACAGCTTGCCTGTGTGCGAAGAGAGCGAGAGAGGCCGGAGTGTGTGTGACACTTATGAAGCCCGCAGGCTCAACCTGCTCAGGTGCACCAAGTCAGTTGACAGCCCCCTTAGTTCCTCCCACTGGTCCTCCTAGCAGGAGGACCAGTGGACAGAGAGAGGGTCATCACGCTATCTGTGGAGGTTTATGTAGAGGACTACATAATGAGGTCGTCGGCAAAAATTAAAAAACTAAAACAGACGGACACTGCTTATGTTGTTGTTGATTACTTTATTGTGGTGGCATAATTTAACTGTGCCCAGATCAATGTCAGCTAGGTATAGACCAACCATAATAAATACCAACATATATTTGTATGCTATTAATGAGAATATTTTCCCAAATTAATAAATATATAGATATATAATATATATAAAAGACTTGCTTCTAAATAGTACTTTATAAAACAGCCTTTAGAGCTCTGTTCTGAAATGCCATCCAACATCAACCTCTCTTACGTTTATCCAAATGTTTCTGATTAGGAGAAGCAACAGGCTTGAGACAGAGGACATGTACACCTACAACAGAGACATACATACATCAGAAGGCTTAAAAAGAGTTACATCCCATGATGCATTGCTGGAAGAACGAGTGCACTCATACGTGTGTTCGCTCTCTGCCAATCTCCTTTCAGCGCAGTGCATGGTGACGTACCTCGTTCAGCCAAAACATGGAGACCGCCAGACTAACAAAGGCCCCCCCTAGAGCCGCAAGAACTGCTCTCGGACTCCACGAGACTTCTGGGGCCGCCCTGTGGTATCTGGCACTGAGACACTTGAAGCAGAGCCTGTAGGTTCTGTGCGTCGCACCTCCGTGGTTCCTGAACCTCGTCCCTGTTTCCTCTTAAGGGCTGGCTCGTCGGCTCGTTTCTATTTAACGTTTGAGGACACGTGTAGAGGGGGCCTTCACCTGCGGGTAAGCTAACCGCGCAAACTCACTCTCTAGGCATGGCTCCCGGCCGTGTTATTGTTCTGGCTTTGTTTGTTGTTGTTATTGATATGTGGTACTCGATGACTGCTCATCTCACTCGTTGTTGTGCGAAGCGCTGCACAAACTGCTACAGTCTCAAGCCACGTGATTGTCTTGTTCCGTGAGGCAGTGGCAGCGTAACCTTATCGGGCTAGAATGTGAGGGGTCTGCACAGTCGATTCTTCACAACACAGTATTTTCTCATTTAAAGTCTTTCATCATCAGATGATGTTCCTACAGGAGAAAGCTCATGAAGCCCCCCAACCAACATACATTCACATTTAACTACGCCTTTCAAATACACATTCAAGCACCTTAACATCGACCCTTTGTCAATGTTGCTTTATCATTGACATGTTTGTGTTGTTTCTCATACCACTAGCACAACAAATAGACTAATTAGACTAATTTGGGTGATGAACTTGAGGTGATGGATAGCTGGCCAGCATCAGACACACTGAAAAGGGAACGAGCCATCGTTTGACTCCACAAGAGAGACGACCCGGCCGTCAAACAAAAACAGAGCTTTGGAGACTGAATATTTGTATGGAGTTGTACGGTTGGGGCACGGACGACAAGCGGCTGCTGCTTTGGGGCCTGTTCCAAGGATTTAGCAAACAAAGGGTGAAATGTATAGTGACTCGGCATTACCCTAAACCTACACTATTATCTCACTGACCTCGCCAAAGGTGCGTCAGGGGCAAAATACCACCGGGACAACCCCCACGGTGATGATAAACCCCCCCAGAGAGCCCCCCCTTCCAATCCATGATGGATCTCCAACGCACCAAATCGCCGGACGACAGGTCTGCGTGGTTACGAACGGGGGTGGTGTACATTATATTATATTATATAACCTGTCTGTCCTACCCACAGATTGAAGGGACTTCTGCAAGGGGGGGGTGGGGAGATGAGTGTTGAAAAACACTGGCTCTCTCCGTACCGACATGCCACGAAAGCTAGATAACCACACAGCCATTTCTGTGTCTGACAATTCCCTTTGTATGAAAGGGAATTACATACAGACAGACAGACAGACAGACAGACAGAGACAGAAGTACTTTAATAATCCCGAGGGAAATTGCCTTTGTTACAATACTCCAAGAGAAAGAGAAAAGGTAGTGCAAAATACAATATGGCTGCAACACCAATGTACATGCACATTGTAAAGCACATTATGGTCCACGTGGTAGCGGAGTGTGTTTGTGTGTGTGTGTGTGTGTGTGTGTGTGTGTGTGTGTGTGTGTGTGTGTGTGCATGTGTGTGCGTGGAGATAGTGGGGCATTAGCGGCACATCAACATTTCCTTTTCATTAAACATCAATATGCAGAAACCACTCACATTGAGCACCAACGTGCATCATTCAAACAAACTGATCCATACCAAAGACTGTTCCATTAAGTGAGCTACTTATAACAGTTGGTCACATTCCCCAGCCGACCGGCCCAAGCACATCCACTTTTTATAGACATGGCTAGAAAGACCCCACTGAGGATCAACAGAGCGAAGCTGAGTTCCAGATCCCCCACTGGGGTTAAATGTCCCTGGAAAAGCCCCAAAACAAGCCTACACGCTGAGCCCTTCTGGTCCAGGAAGAGGGCTTCTACTACGTCAGTCAGAAGAGGATTTGCCACTTCAGCTTCACATACCTGTGTTCATCCCATTCAGGAAGCGAGGAGGCCGTTACCTCTCTTACCCCGATGAGGAATCGGCGAGGCTGGGCGACCCACCAAACTGTTACAACAGAAACAACTGTAACGTCGTTAAACGTCGTCCACATCTGGTAACAGTAAAACACTGATAACTGAAATCTATGAAAACAAAAAAAGCAAAAAGGCATGCATGAGCATTCTTGTTCTCGCTACAGGAACCCTCGCCAGCATATGTTACTCACAGGACTCTCAGGATTCTGGCATTCAAGGGCCTCTGAGTTGACAATTCAAAATAACGACGACCAACCGCTGCCCGAAACAGAGCCAGCCAATGACACCGAGCCTTTGCATGCATCCTCCAACTAATAACGCCATCAAAGCTAATCCTTGAATA
>OMKQ01100113.1:0-10613 GCA_900302335.1 Phycis phycis
TGGCAGCTGCGTTCGCATGCAGCTCCGTGGTTGTAAGTGTTTCATTGATTCAGGGGAGGAAAAATATCACAACACAAAACATCGGTCAATGTAAGAGGATCTACACTACATACAAATACAATTCATGAGTCTATCACGGAACCTGTTGTGGTGGTTCTGGTGACTTTCTTACTGTATTAACGGCAATTAAATGTTTCACCTTCTTCTGACACATGTACTTATTGTAAGTCGCTTTGGATAAAAGCGTCTTGCTAAATGCCCTAAATGTAAACGTAAACGATGGGTGTATTCAGTTTCACTTCAATTTGCAGCTTGACTGCTGGATGCCACTAAATCCTACACAGTGGACCTTTAAGGGTTCCATTCCTACTTAAGATGGAAGACGCTATGGGGAAAAGTATGCACCATTTTATAAATCTAGTAATATTTTTGGCTGATATTATTGATTAATCCTCCTTGACTCCATTCATCCACAGCGGTCTGGAGACTCCTTAATTAAAAGACCTCTTCATGATGCCTGGAGAGCGGCCTCGGATTGGATGTATTTCGGGTCGGACGCATTTCGTAATGGTTTCATCTATTTTCCACCTATTTTCAATCCCTGTCACCATAATTTCCCTTTCCACGGGTTTCGTAGCTAGCGGCTTCACGGCAATAGAGAGACCCATTTGCAGTCCTCACTTCGGTGTCACTTCAGCTTACAAACACTTCAAGGCTATACATAGGCTGATAGCCAGGATCCACCCCAAGTGTGTGAAAAACACAGGCCACAAGACAGGATCAACACGAGCTCCCGTCCGCTCCCATAGGCTGCGTCGTGTGACTTCAGTGACTTGACCGTGGGTTGTGTTCACGGCTGATGTGTGGCCCGGTGAACACCTGGGTAAATACATTCCACGTGCAAGACACAACTTCAGATGAAACCAACAAAGTCTTCCCGTCTTGCCGCGTATTCTCAAAAAACGAAAAAAACGGCGCGCGACCAAATGAACACGCAAACATAAGAACAAATGAAATATTTTCAGAATCAGAATCAGAATCAGAATCATCTTTATTCGCTAAGTATGTAGCACATACAAAGAATTCGACTCCGGCTTTTCTTGGCTCGCAGTGTACACATAACTTGGACAAACCTAAACATAACATAACAATAACATAACAGCACAGAAATACAGATAGGATAAATAGGATAAATAGGAAGTATGTAAAGTAAAATGACAGTATGTAAAGTAAAGTGACAAGTGTGTAAAGTAAAATGACAGCTGTTATAAATATATATTTAAGAATATATGTGTTAAATTACATATATATTATCTACAATGAGTCAAGTTATTACAGTTTTTACAGTGAGGAAACATCTACGCAAACTAAATCCCCGCTGGTAGAGCTCAGGAAATGTGTGCATTTCCCCATCGGGCTCCACAATCCATAAGAGCAGCGTGTGTCGCCGCGCAGCTGTGAGCTCATGAGTTCCTCTTCCAGGGAGCACGTGTCGAGCGCCATGCGTGTGTTCCATACGTAAGTTGTGTCCCCCGAGACTTGGATCCTGTCAGACGGTACCTCCATTCGTGGAACAGATGCTACAATCTCCTTGCAAATTCACTTCCTCCTTTTGTGGCTGGAAAATTTAAATTTTTACGTTGGACGAAAGTCTGCTGGCCCGCTGCCCACCGCGCAGGACAAAGAGACGCACGAAGACGAACGGCAGGAACCGCTTCAACAAAAAAAAAAAAAAAAGGGAAAATCCTTGGAATGTCATCCGACACCTTTCTGTGGTTTTCTTTTTATGGTTCCGAATGACAGCGTGAATTGATTACGGTTGCTGTTTTCACAACCAATAAAAGTCCTTATTCCTGGAGGAGATCACACACACATTGTGTGCGCGATCCGACCAGGAATACGCAGGACTGGGAGGAACTCTGCGTCGTACTTCGAACACGACAAATGATTTTCTACTCAGTGTCACTGAAGACGTTTCCATTATAATTTAATGGAAACGTCTTCAGTGACACTGAGCAGATAGATTCTTATTATTTACGTGAATGAACCGATAATAAAGCTCAATAATAGTTATTTGTACTTTTATAGCCTACTAATAATAGCAATTCAAATAACAGTAACTGTAACAAATTCACATTCAGTCAATTTACAAAATAGTACTTTTCTTTAAGGAACTGTATGTGTAACTGTAACTAAGGCTAGACATATGTCAAATATGGGCATTATTTATTAATACCACTACTACAACTATTACCACTATACTAGCCAAGACTACTACTACTACTGCTACTACTACTACTACTACTACTACTACTACTGCTACTACAATTATCACTAGCACTGCTGCTAATGATAAAAATATCCTGACGTACTTAGCGCTATATGGAGTAAAATAAACACACACAATAGCACCAGCAGCCTCATTATACTGGCTGTACTCAAACCACTCTTGTGATTGCTGTAATTACCAGGGCCATTCTGCCGAGATATGAATCAGTCATAGTGCATTTGGGAGTGGACTGCCTCAATTTGGATGTGCAGTCATTGCTCAAGTGTTCATATTATGCTTCCCTTGTGGGGATACACGGGCTTAGTCAGAAATGAGTCAGAAAACTATAGGCTATGTTTTACATATGTAGGCTAAGCCTATTTTCCACGCCAATGGCAGTTGCCTTCCCGTCCGGTCAGATTTCAGTTTCTTTTTCAACGTAACGTTTAATTGTCAATTTGCTGCCGGAACGAGGAGGACACAGCGTGATGTGGGACCAAAGTGGAAAATGACTAATGGACGCAGATTGGAGCTGCTGGTACTTTAAGTGGAAGCAACAATTTTGTCCGCGGGTTTATTCGGGGAGATTGTGGAAACTGATGCAATCTAACAGACGAACGCTGCGTGTTTACAAACTGGCATCCCGATGACCAAATATGGAGACACGACCGGCTAATTGCGCAGTGAAATGAAGACTAAATAAACATAAACACCATGTTGTTAATTGTCGAGCATTGGGATTAAAGAACCTAAATAAGAATGAACACCCGATACAACTGCGAATCGTATCTGTGTGGTTTTTCTTTCAACCTTGTTTTCTTGTTTTTTCTCTTTTTTGTATTCACATTTAAAGATATCTAAGATGTTACAAGTAGGAGCAAGGCCTATAAATAGCCTACATTTTTTTTTAATTCCAAACAAATCACATCTCATGAATTGGGCTGGTTAAACATGGTATTCATAATCGATGCGTTGACGGAATATGTGTTGGATGTGTCCACTTCTTACCTAATTTATTCCAAATCATATCTCATAACAGGTGGAGACCCACCAAGACCACCCATGCGTCACCCTCCGACTTTAAATAGGAGGGCTGCTCGGAGCGCACCGTGGCAGTCTGTAACGGAACAAAGGCTTCAGTGAATTCATGGTCGTGGTAGTAATTACTGACTAAAACAACTATAAACAAGAACACACCCCGGACTACGTGCTTTTATTTTTATTTTTCTACGTTATTTATTTTTCATTCATTTTACTTTTTTGGGGGGGTTATTTTTGCTGCTTTCACGTCATTCCTTCATTCATCTTTCATTCATTGTATCATTAGTTTGGTAGCCTTTCACTGCTGCTGCTGCTGCTGGACAATGGCAAGCTCTGGACTACAGCTTTTCGGGTTCCTGATCGCAGTGGTGGGTCTGGCCGCCACCTTCACCGCCACTTGCATGGTGGAGTGGAGCACGTTCGAGAGCAGCAGCGCCTTGGAGGAGATCTACGAGGGGCTGTGGGAGACGTGCCGGTCGTCCAGCTCACGGATGACCTGCGAGACTCGCGATTCATTTTTTGAACTACCATGTATGTTTTAGTTTTAGTTTGTTATTTTTGTATTTTTTTATTTTCATATATATAACAGTGTTAAGCACAGCAGACTAATTTAGAGATTCACTGAAAACTAGGCTGTACACTTGTTACGTGCATGGGTGGCTTGTCGCTATATTGTCGAACTTTTAAAGCAACAGTAAAGTACAGCTACGTATTCAAATTCCATAAAAGAAAAAAAAATGAGGATAAAATCCAAATGGACTTCTTGACGACGACAGGACGACGCATGGTTACGTGTGTGTGAATCGCAGTAGGATATTGTCAAGTAACGGGGCCGTGGTTTGTGTCCACAGGGGGTGTCCAGGTCACCAGGGCGGTGTTGACAAGCAGCATTTTTCTCTCAAGTCTGGCGGTTTTGGTGTCCATTGGGGGGATGAAGTGCACTCGCTTTATGGACGATAGGGACCAGACCAAACGCTTCATGGCGCTGTGTGGAGGAGTCCTGTTCATGGTCTCTGGTAGGTCCAAGTCACAATGGGATTTTATTTCATGCATATGGAATTTAAATGATCAATTCAGATTAAGCAGGCCTAATCAGTTCATTATCGTATTATGATGATTAATTATGGAAATGTATGTAAAGATATGTAAAGTTACATAAGGGGAATTAAGACCATTTCAAGCATGCATGATTATTCTTATTATATCTTATTATTATTCTCTTTTGAAAACCTTGGAAGTTGGCTATGGCTACTTTGTGTAAACTTGTAGCGACACCCAAACCACTTTGTGGAAACACCAGTCCTCTAGTGTCCGCAAGTCCTGTGCTACACAGCGACTCCTCTCCCGGGGTAGTATAACAACACCTCCCCCACAACACTATGAACAAGCGTGTGCTAATGTCACTTTTGAGTCCAGTCCTCGCCTTACCACACAGTGTGGTCTGTTTTGTTGTCGCTGGTAGTTTCACACTTTTTGTACGGACGTGGATAACGTAGAATATCAACGTGCGGTGAGATCATTGGCCATTCAGTTGGAATTGTATGTAGCCTACGACATCTCTCAGTCACGAGACGGACAGACTTTTCTCAAACTTTTAGCCGCCTTTATTTCATCAGTCCTCAGAGTTAGTCCTCTACCTCGTGACCTCCTCATTCAAAACACATTCACTTCAATAACCAATTATGTAGCAAGTATGTTGGTAGATATATAACATGTCAGGTTTTCTCCCTGCTTTTCCGCGTTAAGGTTTGCTGGCTCTGGTTGTGACCTCCTGGTACGTCGGCATACTCATCGAGGCCTACAGAAATGCCCATCATCTGGACAGGTGACCAAAACACACACACACACACACACACACGCACACACACATAACACACACACACACGCCAACCTTACATCTTACACCTTAAACACCCGGCATCTCACCGAGTGGCACCTTCACGTCTGCTGCTGGATGTCTGTCTGTCTGTCTCTGTGGCCGTCTGTCTGACTGGGGGGCGTGGGGTCTTTCTTCTTCCCCTGTCACAGATATGAGTTTGGCAATGCATTTTTTGTCAGCTGGGGGGGGTCTGTCCTCAGCCTGGTGGGAGGGGCGTTCCTCACCTGTCGCAGGTGCTCTGGGACGAGGTCGTCCATGTCTCCGATGATGCGCCAGTCCGCCACAGGGGGTACCGAGTATGTTTAAAGGTGAAAGGTCAGCCGCGACCAGGGCAACCTTGAGGATTGAGGCAAGCTTCGCTGCGTCTGATTGTTCCGGAAGGTCTGTTTGTTTGTACTGTTTCGAACAATGCAGTGTTAACTTTGAAGTTTATTTGCATAGTAGTCCTTAATCACTGTTACAGCCTCGATGGGCTTCTCGGAACCCACTGACCCTAACGTCCTCGTGAGCAACAAGGACTCTCCCAAAGCCAAGGGTAGAATCTTTAAGAAGGAACTCATGGATGGTCCATCTGTCTGGGGGAAGGCTAGGAGTGCAATAGGTGCTTAGGCAGATGTAAAGTGCAAATTATTGAATTAAGGCAAAATGAAGGTTAAAGTACAAAATGTACTAAGCTCAATGTTGTAGTGGTTACAGCTTTTATTCATTGTTTACAGTTTATATTAGCAGAGAAACGTAATTTCATTTTATTTCAGTTGCACATCTGTCATAAATGCTTTATGTTGTGTTGTATGTATTTTTTTTATACAATGTATTTTTTTCAGATTTGTATAGAAGAATAGTATATTTTGAACTTTTTTTAAGGAATAAATTCCAAATTTGGTCTAGTTTGGCGTACGTGTCTATTGTCATCTTTGTTGATGCTAAATTAGTGAGCAGCAAATCTGGCCGATAAACATCTGGGGTTAATGAGGATTTTCCTGAGAATGATCAAGCTTTCCTTCCTCTCTCAACAAGCTGAGTAAATGCGGCGGTTGAGTTGTTTATTAAATCTTGTTATTAAATCACAGTATTCCTTAGGATAACTAATTGCGCCGAGACTTAGGCTTCCATTTTGTGAGTCCACCCCTGATGTTGAGTTAATGTGTATGTAGCTGTTTCAATAAGATAAGAACATTTTATTACACTTCCTATTTGACTTGGAGACGGCTTGCGGGGGAAGAGAAGGCCAATTGTGTTCAAGGTTTCGATCGACAAATTTGCTTTGTCCGCCATCGTCATCATTATTATTGTTGGTGTTGGTTGTCTCGTTTTGTTCTTCTTCTTCTTCTTCTTGGCTTTCTTTCTAAATTGATGACCTTGGCATTTCTCTCTGCTAACGCAATCAGAAGGAAATGACATCATACCCCGCCAAACAAGAGGTAGGAGCTTGGACAGAGAATTATGGGAAATGATGGGTTTTTTTCCCCCCAAGCGGATGGTAAAGCTATGCAGCCTCCTCCCACCGGGCCAGTAAAGTCCTTCCCGTTTCATATACGTCCAGGAAGGGGAAAGGGTTTGGAGCTGGAATCGAATGAAAGGTGAAGCAGTAGAAGGCATCTCTCTCTTTTTTTTTTTTTCCTCGTATGTCTTTTTTTTTTCTTTGTGTAAGCCACCGGCGTTCCTGCTTAGTTACTTACTTTTCATTGTTTCGTCATTTTGTTTGTTATGTTCGCTGGACTGCGCCTCTGCCAGACCGCCGGCAGGCAGGTGGTGTGTTAAAGACGCAGGCCCGGCTTATTAGGACAAACTCTTGGCAACCAAGCGCCCAGTTTTCAATGCCGCCGCGGTGAAGCCGTATAGACGACATACGCGGCCGGCGGTAATGTCTTTCGCTTGTGTTGTGGTAAGGAACTGTCCCACACCCAAGTCTTCCCTAGAGAAACAACCGGATATCAATTTGTTTCTCTAAGTCACATTCTGCTGTAGGAGACTAATGGTTTGTTTAAGTCGACTTCCCGTCAGTGTAGTTTAATCTGAGGCTGGAGCAATTTCAAGCCTGGTTATTATCTCCCAAGTTCAAATAGTAAAAGAGACATCCTAGAGACATTATCCTAAACCAATAGATCTTACAAACTGACACTGTTTGTCACGCGCTCATCTCAGTGATGTCAGTGATGCCGTCAGTGATGCAACAAAACAGAGATCTTGGGTTCAAACTGTCACAATCTATACACACATTGATCAACCAATCCATCAATCAATCTATCTATCTATCTCACTTCACTTTGTCTCTCTTCATATTTCTTTTCAGAGCTAGGCTAGCTCTAATCAATGATATACAACTGAGGGATATTTAACCTGCTCTGGCAGAATGCAGACTTAAGCCCCCCGGTCTGGTAGTTTGTGACCCTTAACTTTATAATTTTTGTCTGTTCTTGACCAGTGCTGGTCAACATGAAAGGATGAAGAATAGGCCTTGATAACTACAATCATGAAGTAATTGCATTTGAACTGTTATCTGTCCATCTCTGTTCATAAAGAACAATCAAGTGAGGTGGTGAAAGTCAACAAATTGTACTGTTTGACGACTGTTACAGGAACAGGAACAATAGTCCTCTTGAATTTAAGCTCATCTGTAGACATTTGTGTCGCAAAAGTCGTATCTGAATCGAATATTTCCCCCAAAAAACGATCCTTTGTTGGTCAAGACATCCCACAATCCAACAAGGGCGCTCCCATGAGGCACGAAGACAATGGTGAGTTCATGTAAAAACGAAAGTTAGAATTACCTTTAGACTACTACTACTACTACTACGACTACCACCACTACTACTACTACTACTACTACTACTACTACTACTACTACTACTACTACTACTACTACTACTACTACTACCACCACTACTACTACTGCTACTACAAATAATGCTACCCCAATTAAACTGAGAAATCTGAAAAAAAAAAAAAAAAAAAAAAAAAAAAGTATCCGAATGACTGATGGCAGTTTATCACTTAAACAAACGAATTAATCCGGACCTCGGCTGCTGGTATTTTGGCGGCAGCTTGACGTCGTGACACATGGGCTTCCTTGGAAGAGCAGACACGTCTCGACCCGGCCTCCTTTACTGGTAACCTCGTACAAAAGCTTCAGTTTGGAACACAGCTACAATAACCGTCTCTCCTCTCATGCGTTGCACAGCGGGAGCCGACCCACGTGGGTGCGCAATACTTACGGTAACGTCCGCAGCGCGCAGCATTGCCGTGGCGACAGCGCCCTCTCGCGGCCCCGGCCAGAGAAGTGAATGCCGGCCCTGAATAAATGTCCCCTCGCCCCCCATGGACTGTGCCTGGAGCTGCAGTCATACCAGCAGGCTTACAAATCAGACTGATCTTCTGTTGGGGTCAAAACAGATATGGTTGTATTGCAGCAGAGACAGGTTGTTGGAAAAATCGTATGTTATTTGTATAGGCTACTGTGTTCTGTTTAGCTCAGATCACGCTAATGACACAAACCTACCTGAAGAGGGAGACATTGTCTACCGTTGACTACTGAGCAGCATCCACTTTGAAACGCACTATCAAGTAAGTACCTGTCATACTAGATACAAAAACATTAACATTCACAGCTTTTCATTCTGCACCCCGGATGGGGAGCACCGGACCCTTTCTTTTTTAAGGGTGTTTTGTCTAATAAAATAACGTAAAATCATGCGTCGTTTAATTGGGCTACGTTGCGTAAAAAGTCCGGCTGCAAAGCTTAACTGTACCGTTAACTATCCTGTAAAACACTTGACCTACCGGTTTATGTCACACTTACATAGCCGAACAACACTTCAAATGGAGTGTAATGTACCATATTGGCCACTAGTTATTAACTAGTTAAATTATACGCCTATTTAAATTTTATCAAATGTTCAGTGAATGTGATGTTGACCAATTTTTGCTTCGCATTCGCTCCCAGCTAGTTGAGCGCAGAGGGCTTCTAGAAAGCCTTGATTGTTTTACTGGCCATTCTTCCAAGGGGAGGAGTTAGCGGAGCGAGAGAGAGAGAGAGTCCTTACAAAATGCGTGTCCCTCAGTCAAAGAACTACAATTTCCGCCCCGCGTCCGATGCCGTCCCGAAAACATCCCAAATGACCCGTCGTACCGACAACTCCGATGGACTGTATAGGATCTCTTTATCTGGGTTGTGACTGACAGTCAAACTCTGCGGCATTTCCAAGTCGCTCCTGTGGCTCCCATCAACATCGCTGGATCAGCGCGTTGTGTCACTACTGGGCTCCCCCCCCCACCGAGGACCATGGATGTACACTTCTCGTGTGGCCGTGCCTTGTCGCTGGCCCTCGTCGCTTTAGTATTGACCTCCTCAGCTTCTATTCTAGAGCCTTACGACCTTTTGTATGAAAATGCCGTCCGGGCGTTTTACAACAACGACTATACCAACGTGGTGCGGTACATGGAAGGAGCGCTCAGCAGTCACGCAGAAGTTACTGGCGCCCAAGTACGATGTCGCCTGAGGTGCCAGGACCAGCATCCATTCGATGCTGTATTCAGGGAGTTGCAATTCTTTGATGTCGTCCTTCACAGGGCCGCGTGTATGAACACGTGTATCGAAGAGAAGACTGGAACACAATCTATGCACAAAGTGAGCGAAGATGTCATTCAGGATTTCAACCGGCGCATCCCTTACAACTACCTTCAACTCGCTTATCAGAAGGTACGTAGGCTACAGTACGTGTGCACGTTAAACGGAGGAAAAGTTTGCACGTGTACCATTTCTTTGCTGCCACCGCCGTCATTAAGCAATAATTGACATGTGACGCTCTTCTTTGAATAACTTTCCGAGGAACTACATTTTCCATCAGCTGCTGTGACGCAGTGATGGAGCTTAGCGATGGAATGGTGAACAGCATTCACTGTTGGCTGAAAATAAACTGAACTTTGATATTTTACAGACACACACCTATGTCTTATGCAGTTGCAGGGTATTTGATTTTGTTAATTTCTAATGAATGTTGTTGTTT
The DNA here is from genome assembly GCA_900302335.1 of Phycis phycis. Taxonomy (NCBI): domain Eukaryota; kingdom Metazoa; phylum Chordata; class Actinopteri; order Gadiformes; family Phycidae; genus Phycis; species Phycis phycis. The sequence goes on from OMKQ01100113.1 coordinate 10,196, forward strand.
CTCTATGGTAATTCCACCATTCATTCATACAACTATCCACGCTTGTATGCCAGGTAAACGCGGCCATCTACCTGCTGGAACAGATAAGCCATCCAGGCGATATGAGCGCATTTTCGGTTTCTACATTGAACATTTTCAAATTGTGACAGCATTCAATATGGCTTCCATTATGAACGTTATCCTGTGGGGTTCCTCCTTCGATCCTCTCTCTCTCTCTCTCTCTCTCTCTCTCTCTCTCTCTCTCTCTCTCTCTCTCTCTCTCTCTCCTGGGATGTAGCTGGGGGCCTGGGTGTGGGAGCAATGCAGCAGATAATAGGCTTGAGGAGGGAACAAGTGGTTCTCCACATACTAAACACTCCCACAGCAAGTACCCCCAGGGGAGCTGCACGCAATCCCTCTCTCCACCCCCCCCCCCACA
>OMKQ01100114.1:2072-13253 GCA_900302335.1 Phycis phycis
GGGGAAGAGGGAGCTTGACATGACTCATTCAATTTACAAGGTTTGTAAAGTGAAAGTCAAGTACCTCGGGAACACTACAAATGCCCGGGCTCACATCATACGCCATCACCCGTAGTTGAAAGACGTTGAACAACGGCCCACCAATCGTTTTGAATCGAGAATCGATTTTGAATCGAATTGTGACCCCAAGAATCGAAATCAAATCGAATCGTGAGATACCAAAAGATTCACACCCCTAGCTGTAATGTTTTTCATTTGAGGGGCTACACAAGGAAAGGACCTACATTGTTTAGTAGGAGGAAAGGTAGGATATAATAGCAATGGCAACAATGACATTAACCCTTTTAGGCCATATGATTACACAAAAGACAGAATAATAACGAATCAAGTTGTTGAGAATTTCAATCTATGTGAATGGCAAAGTTTGTGGCAATGTTTGTTCATAATATAGCCTATTGTAAAATGTGATTGATTCGTTGGAGACATAATATCTTTAGTTTGTTTTAGACAGACAAATTATAAACATTACATCCACCATGACAATATTTCCCCTTTCTTTCCCTTCAAATTCATCCTTCAACACAAATTCATTTCAGATTAGTCTTGTTTGAATGTTGGACAATGTGTCACATTTCCGCGAGTGCCACACGATGTCCTGCACTGTCATATGAACATACAAATAATAACAAATCGAGCAGTTGAGAAATCCAACTGCTATATATATATATATATATATATATATATATATATAGTGACATTCATTTGGGGGAGAGGTGAAAACGGGCATGCCCGGCCTGCCCGTTTTCACCTGTCTTAAGTATAGGCCTATATTGATGACAAAACAGGTAGTTGAGTGTTGAACTCCCCGCATTAAAGACCCAGACCCTAACCCTGACCCTAACCCTAACCCTAACACACCAAACCAACATCAAAGAACTAGCCGCAACGAAGGCTGTTGCATTGCTTCGTTCGCATCGCCTGTGTCTGGGCCAAAAGGTTGCACTTGAAAACACTGCAAATATTGCAGCCAATGGCCAACAAGCTTTTAAGTTCTGCAGCTGCGTGAGAGGAAATAACTCTCCCTACCAGCAGGTGGCAGTAGTCATCTTTCAAAAAGGGCCACCGGAAAATCTAAGACTAGCTATATCCAAACACGAAACAAAGTGTTACCATTTCACAGCACTCTTGCTCAGATGGTTTCGTATTATGCTATGCTATAATATGCTACTGCAAATAAGGAATGTGGAAATGATGAATGATCAGATGAGATGAGATGAAAAATGTGAATCTTTTTGTGCGTGCCCTCTTGACGAAGTTGTTTGCTGCTTTGCTCACTTTCGTTTCGTTTGCATGCATTGATTTGCTGAAGATGAACAGCCAATCAGTGATTTCTCTCACTAATGGCCTCTGTCCTGATTCAACATGCTGATTGCTGGTCGACATTGTCCGGCAGCCTGCTGTGTCAGGGACATTTGATGATAGTTGTCCGACACAACAAACGCATTGTATTCAATAACAGTTTATTGAATTTTACATTAACGCCTATCATTCAAATTTTTTGAACCAACACCATTATAACACCAGTATAGTCGCGATGATGAATACATGACATTCAACAATCAATTTGAGAGATTCAATATATGTGGTACGTGAATGGCCTTGACATGAATTGAATATTTATACACAAGTTTTAATCTATGTATACACATGTTTTAATCAGTGTATAATCCCATGAAAATAAGAATATTTGTCCTTGTTTTCGTTAGGGCTGTAGTCAACCAAAGAACATCTTGGTCAACAGAAATTTGGCGAGCTCTTAAAAATAAATAAATCTGCACAAGTCGGTAGGTTATGACTAGCAATCTCCATTAAATTGGGTACGTTAAATGTCGCTGTCTGGCAAGTCTAATAGTCAATTTAAACCATATGACTATTAAAACTGAAACTACAGAGCCTTGAATATAATTCTTTACCAAATTCTTTGGCAAACACAATATAGCCTATCACTCAAAATAAATCTATCTGCATATGTCCCTCCCACCCCAAAATGAATGAATAAAGAAGCCCTCTTCTCCTTATGAAAGGAACACCAGCAATTGTCTAGCCAGTGAGAATTTGATCGAACAGTGCTCGACCAATCGACCAGGACTTGACAGCCCTATTTTTCATAACCTTAGTATGAGCCCTTCATACATCTGGCACCTTCTTGCCAGATGTATATGTAATTGTCAGGAATGCAGATGTGAGGTATGTCACACACGCTGAGGGGAGCAGAGTGCTAGACAGACCATTGATGATCTTTGCCACGTCCAGCAGTATTCACCACAACTTGACTCAATCCCTGCTCAGAGCCTAAAGAAAGGGGGCTACGTCTGCACAAGTGCAGTCCACCTGGTCCTATCCCAGGTATAGACCATCTATGGAAACAGCAGAGGTACATTGTGCTTCTCTACTGCAAGTTAATATGCTCAGCAGTAACATCACAGCAGATCTGCCCACAGAATCCCAGTTGTAGTATGGTAATAATGATTTTCACCTCACACCAACTGCAGGAAAAGTGCTGTGAACATAAACAAGATCTGATCTAGATCAGATCTAGTTTATCAGCATCCTGTGGCAGTTCCATGACACATGCTGCTGGAGACGCTCCACATGGCACCAACTCTGCCAACAAAGACTGCAACATGCAGAGGAGAAGAGGACAGTTCCAGTTCCAGTTCTAATTCCAGCACTAGCCCCTGTTCTGTAGTAGAGACAATCATGATTAGTTGACTAGCCGCTGCTTCACTTGATATAAATATGTATATATAATAATATCTATTGACATAAATATCCAAAGAAGAATGTGTAGTTTCCCAAAACATCTCCTAATTAACTTAACAATTTCAATGAATCGGGTTCACAATTCTCAACAGCTCCCTGGCTGCAGTCATGTCAGGTGCAATGCCATTCGCAAGCAAATGGTCATTTCATGACTTCATGTAAATACACGTAGGGTTGAACACACACTAGGTCAGAGGTCAGAGTTCCCATGTTCGGTTGTTCTACTCGCTCCAGAGGCGCAACATTGAAATATCAATCAATAGAAAGATTCATTTTGGATGATTATTTTGAATGTGGACAGTGCCGAAGTGTTTTGCCTACCAAACAGTTCAACTGCTGCGATGCACGACACATTCACTCCATGAACTGCAATAATGTACATTGCAAAATGACATGCAAAATGCTTTTCAGCCTCATTCATATACAATTTCTTTAGAAAAACATTCCATAAATGGAGAGTAAATGGCTCGTAATGTGTTTGGCCTTATAGATTTTAATGTGCACATTTTTCAAATTTCTAGTTATACAACTTTTTTAGCTATTCACAAAATGCCCGGTTGACCATCTGGGAAATAAGTCACAACGAACATAACCATATTCTGCAATCCCTCACTCTTCCAGCACACTTAGTTCAGCGCACAGACACACGCAGAAGGACTCAGCAGGGGTGCTCAAAAGCCATCAAATATTTTTTTGGAAACAGCCCTACCATCAAGATTATAATCACGCAAGTGTTTTTTCAAAGTGCCTGCCCTTTTCCAGACAGGAAAAGGGACAACTTTCCAGATGGTTCTGTGTAACAAACCATCTGGGGTGTCAAGTTAGGTGCTTCCAGCAGCACCTCACATACCAGAGGTAAAAGTAGAGGCCATTGATGAATATATATATACGTACAGTACATTGATGAATCTGGCAACAATGCTTCCATTCTAAGGTATCAAAGGTAGCACAGGTAGATATGGTGCAACAGGTGTTCCAGCACTGTAGTGCGCATACACGCACATGTACACATACATGTACACACACACACGCACACACACACACACACACACACACACACAGTGCATGTGATCAGCAAAGTACCCTGATTAGACTGTAATCGTACTCCACAAGGCACTTTGCAGGGGATAGGTAGACCACACACACACACTATGATTGCAGATGCCTGATGGGGCTTATTACATTAAACAACTATTAACAATGATTAAACAACAATCATCCTGCCATCGTCAACTCACCTCTAACTCTTCAGGAAACTACTTGCTCACGGCTCTCTTAAGGAATTTTAGGAATCAATAGCCTGAAGCTAACTCTACAGGAAGGGCAAAGCTTTGTAGATAAGATGCAAACAGGCAACGACACAAAGTTAAAATATAAATTGACCTACCTCTGGCCGAAAGCTTTTTGGTGTTTATAATTTTAGCTGCATACTCCTGGCCAGTGGACTTCTTGACACAACGCCGGACAACTGAGAAGGCGCCCCTGGGGGCGGGGGAGGGGGGGAGAGAGAGTGTACAGCCAACTTGATGACACATATGGTAAAGCCTATAACTAACCATCTAAATATGATGGGGGGATTTCAAAAGTATATGAGCTTTGAACTTTCTCTTCATGCGGACTACTAGTGTCTCTTCCTACTGACTACTCATGCAGGTCAGGGGAAAGAGGTCTTGTTGGTGGATGGCTTGGTTTTGAAATAACCAAGTCCTTAACATATAGGAAAGCATGTGTGCGATATCTAGGAAAATACAGGAACAGGCTGAATAACAACGGAATAATGTCATGTAATGTAATCGCCCAAGACCGACGTGCAAAGGTGTGCAAGATGCCTGTACGCTTAACACGTGTTAGGCTATATGGTAATTGTATTTGTAAACCACCAACTGTGAGAAAATGCTCCATGGACATTTACCTTGCATACTGGTAGTTTGACAGTAAAATAACATTGACTACATGTAGTCTGAAAGTAACCTTTATTAGTTACCTATATGGGCACTGTGGGATTGTGCGTGAAATTGACTTTTGAGGCGCACTGCGTTCCCATGAAATAACTATTACAACAAACGCAAATGTCGTTTGTCATACACACATAAATAAATATACATATCCAGTAAATGGGTGGATTTTGCTACTGTACTAATGCATTATGGCCCAAGCCACAGATCCTTATTGCATTGGGGCTGTTGCTTATTGTTGCCGTCATCTCAACAGTTAGTGTTTTTGACAGCCTACCAAGCCTTGTCAACAGTGAAACAGCCACAGCACAATGAGCAACTAGTCTACTCTACGTACTAGCTCTACGTACACCAAAGAATAACGCCAAGACACACACAAAACTGGCGGATGTTGCTTACTTTCCGAGTTCCTCGTAGAGTTGATTTTCGTCTGTAAATCTTGTTGATGTTACAATTGTAGCCATACTGAGTAACAGGGAGGGGTCGCTTTATCCTCTGACGTCCGCCTCGCTTAGGTTTTGAGAGGTGATCTCGTAGAGGCGAGGGAGGGGATAGGATACAGCGGGGCAGTGGGAGGATCGAGGAAACAGCGGTATGGTGGTAGCCTCGCGCTGTATTAGTTGTGTACATAAAGGGCGGGGCGGTGGCAGGGGGGGGGGTACAAGCCACGCGAGATCTTCTCCCAACTATAAAGTACACAGAGAAGCTACAGACCCAGATTCAGTTTTGGACACAGCTCAGTAAACACTATGCCGTGACCTGGTAACATGCAGGCTGACATCCGAGCAGTTCGCGGTATAATACTGTTGTAACCTATTTTTATGGACTTACCTTTCAGTGATTTTAAGTTCCGGTTATAACCTGTCACCACAGTGCTTTGAGCTTTTATTTTGAAGGCTGAGCGGGAAGCTTGAGTGTTTTACGCTGTGGTGCGTTGGTAGAGTTTTGTGTGGTTCGGAATAAAGTGGTCCTCAGTTGGAAATGGAGCCTCCGTGTTTTATTATTTTGTACTGTATCACAGTATAGGCGACATCTGGAAAGCCTCGGCTACATTGGTGGCAGTGGTGGGATGTATTACTGTAAAATTACTTTCAAGATGCGTTTGACAGCAATACCCCACAATATTGTAAATGTGCACTTTGCATAATTGGGAGGAAACAGCAGGAGCGGGTCAGAGTCTACGGCACTGGGTTTATTATTATTATTTTTTTTATTATACTTTATTCATCCCACAGCGGGGAAATTTACTCTCTGCATTTGACCCATCCTATGGTACATAGGAGCAGTGGGCTGCCAGGTTCAGCGCCCGGGGAATAGAGTAATGTCACGATACCCTACTGTGTCATGACTGAGCTACCCGCCAAGAAGCACAAAAGAAACAGAAACAGATGTTAACAGTAACAGAATGCTTATTTGATACATAATTGATTGATTGAATTGCAAAACGTACACGTTACTCTGTAGAAAGTCCAAAGCATCGATGCTGCCACCTTGCAAGGTTGGAGTGTTTTTGTTTTTTGTATATTTTTTTATTCTTCCTAAGCCATGGGGTCCAAACAACCAAGCCAGTGGATGTGCTTCCTGTGGAGGATCTGGAGGAAGTGGCTGTAGGAGAGCCATGGGCAACTGATTCCTCCAGGGAAGGTCCCCCGAGACCAGAAGATGTGGCCGAGATGGCTGAGAGATGGGATAATTAATGCCAGATACAGGACATTAGATGGCACAAAGTGCTAAACCAGATGGACAGTCTAGGGAAGGGAAGAATTAGAAAGACCAACAGAAGGTTTTCAGTCTCCGCCTTTGACACCTGAATGCCCATCCCCTCTGGTGGCTCCACCTTCATTCCAGAAGGACAGCAGGTCCCAGGCAACTGTGCCAAGTTTAGAGGACGATGATCACGTTGAACAGTACAACATTTGAGCAGCTAGATATGGCAACTCTGGGCAGGGAATTTAGGAAAACCTATGACATGATTTCCAGCAGATTATATTGGCCTTGCTTATAAACAGGTACAAAATTACTGTAATCAAAAGCATTCAGAACATTCTGATCCCCACAGACAATCTAGTGGAGTGCTACAAACCCTGAAGGGCATACTTAATATCTGTGAATGACAAGTTTCCTGTACCTCTTGTTGCATACCGTGAGGTGTCCCAAGCAGCTATGAGTTTTTCTCCATTTCTACCTTTCTATGGCAGTCAGGTATGAGGACCACTGGATGTCCTGAGAGAGTCCTGGGAAGGCCAACAGCAAGAGAGGCAAGTGTCTTCTTATTTATTCTTCGGTTGAGTGAGAAAATGGAACAGACAAACAACTAAGCAGGTATGGAAAAACCTGTAGAGAATGCAGCACGGTCAGTGGACCCAATACAATAGATTGGCCAGAAAAAGCCAGGGCAATAAGTTATGTTACTACTTCCAACCTCTGCGAAGAAGCTCCTGGCCAAGTGGCTGGGGCTCTACCCTGTCATAAGACAGCTCAGCCCCACCACCTATGAGATAGAGATGCCAGAGAGAAGACATCCTTAGCAAACCTTTCACATCAACCTGCTGCCTGGCAAAACAGGGTTGTCTTAGTAATGAAGAAAGATTGCAGCATCTGCTTCTGCATTGACGTTCAAAGGAAAAATGCTCAGTCAGAGTTGGATGCCTACCAAATGTCTAGACTAGATTACCTCATTGAAAATGTAGGATAAGTATAGCCTCTAACAGCCTTCAGGACACCGCAAGGCCCATGGCAGTTCACAAAGCTGCCATTTGGCCAGCCAGGAGCCCCAGAGGGATACATTGTAATATATAGTGATTCCTGATCTCCTGGTCTGACCATGTCACTCACCTGAAGGTGAGTTTTTAACAGGATACATCAAGGAGGCCTAATAATCAACCCCAATAAGTGTGCAGTGGCCAAGCAAGAGTCAAAATACCTGGGCTATGTTTTGGGAGGACAAGTTCTCCAACTGCAGCATGATGAAGTGGAGCTCGTCAAAGCAAGAGGGAGTCCAGCGAACCAAACCCAGGTAAAACTATTTTTGGTCCTGGCTGTCCTGGAAGTGACTTTGAATGTGGCATGGTTGTTGGTGCCAGGCGGGCTGGTCTGAGCATTTCAGAAAGTGCTGACCTACTGTAGGGTTTACGGAGAATGGTTAGAAAAAGATAAAATATCAAATGAGCGGCAGTTCTATGGGTGAAAGTGCCTTGTTGATGCCAGAGGTCAGGACTGGTATGAGCTGATAGAAAGGCAACAGTAAGTCAAATAACCACTTGTTACAACCAAGGTATGCAAAACACAGACACAACACGTCGAACCTTGAGGCAGATGGGCTACAGCAGGCCACGCTGGGTGCCACTCCTGTCATCTAAGAACAGGAAACAGAGGCTATAATTCGCAATATAGATAGAAAATGTTCTGATTTCTCCTGTGATATTTGGATGCCTTGTGTCAACAATTCAGGCTGGTGATGGTGGTGTAATGGTGTGGGGGATATTTTCTCCCACTTTGGGCCCCTTAGTACCAATTGAGCCTCATTTAAATGCCACAGCCTACCTGAGTATTGTTGCTGACCATGTCCATCCCTTTATGACCACAGCATACCCAGCCACCCTACTGATGGCTACTTCCAGCAGGATAACATGCCATTTCACAAAGCTCAAATCATCTCAGACTTGTTTCTTGAACATGTTAAGGGAGAGAGGATCTTTCGGTCTTTATTAGTCATTCTCAGTATTTTCTAGATATGGGAACGAAATCTGTTCTCTGTATTTGACCCATCCTATGGTACATAGGAGCAGTGGGCTGACAGCTATGGGCATGGGCGGACAGCTATGTTCAGTGGCAGGGGAGCAAGTTGGGGTTCAGTGTCTTGCTCAAGGACACTTCGCCATGCGGACAGTTGGAGGAGGGGGATCTTGGACAACTGCCCATCAACTCAAGCTCAATCTCGCGAAGTTTGAGCTTCTCTTCATACCGGGGAAAGACTGCCCTCACAGGGACCTGCTGGTCTTAGTCGAGGGCATCACAGTATCTGCCTCACTGACCGCAAGGAACCTGGGCGTAATAGTCGACAACCAACTGCCCTGCACTGCAAACATCACTGCAGTGACCCGCTCCTGTAGATTTGCCCTCTACAACATCCGCAGGATCCGGCCTTTCCTCACGAGGGAAGCGACACAGCTCCTGACCCAAGCACTTGTCATCTCCCACCTCGACTATTGCAACTCGCTCTTGGCTGGACTCCCTGCAACCGCGATTAAACCTTTACAGCGGATCCAGAATGCTGCAGCATGCCTCGTCTTCAACCGAAACGAATTCTCCCACGTGACCCCCCTCTTCCAAGACCTCCACTGGCTTCCTGTAGTGGCTTGCATCAAATTCAAGACGATGCTACTGGCCTACAAAGCCGTCAATGGAACTGCCCATACCTGCCCCTACCTTCCTCATATTAGTGACACACCACGCCCCTGCTTGAGCACTCCGCTCAACTACCTCAACTGATCGACTGGTACCGCCATCACTAAAAGGAGGAAAAGGTCAGCTGGCAAAATCTCAACTCTTCTCTGTTTTGGCACCACAGTGGTGGAACGAGCTCCTTGCCAATGTCAGGACTGCAGAGTCACACCCCATTTTCCGGAAGAGACTCAAGACCCACTTATTCAGAGTTCACCTGAACCCTGCATAACTATCCTCATGCTCTTATTTGTTGTACGTCTTTGCACTTTAATCTTTGTAATTTGGCATTTTGATCGCTCTTTGTAACTTGGCACTTAGTCAGAGATGTTGTACACTAGCAATGGTTAATCTAGCACTTGAAATGCTTGAAACTTGTTCTGGTAACTTTCTTACTGTATTAGCAGCAATGAAATGTTTCACCTTCTGATGACAAATGTATTCTTTGTAAGTCGCTTTGGATAAAAGCGTCTGCTAAATGCCCTAAATGTAAATGATAAATCGTTATTACATTTGTACATTCCCGTCCTAGTGAGTGGATGTGTTGGACCACCGACCTGACAGCAGGGCAAGACTGACCGTCAAAACTGTTGTGTAGTGTGTTGCTGAAGTCAACCCCAGCTAAAGTGAGTGCCCACCGTGGAGAGTTAAGGATTGGCAATGGCTGAAGTCATGGTGGGAGATGCCAAGTTACTTTGCATTATACCATGGGGTGAAGTGGATATCTCTGTAAGACAGCAAAAGGAATGTAGACAAAGAAGTCAGGAGATTGGCATGGGCTTAGTATCCTTGGCTGTAGTGCGAATGCTCTAGGTGCAAGCAGAACATATACAAATTAGTGACAATGTAAACAAGGTTATATCATTTGATTATCATTTTATATGATCAACCATATTCTTTTTTTCAATTGCTGGATGACTTACCTCTAACAGTCCCACAATGAAACACTGTGCTTTGCCTTTCACCCTGTAGTTTCTATCAACGGTCGAAAGGTGTGATGCGGGACAGGATGTACAAGTGAGTCAGGACACTCAGACAGGGGAAGAGAGGCCAGTTGCTTGTCCAAAAAGTCTTCTGGAAATGGTTTTCCACAGCCCAATGCTGGTCACTTGGTCACTGCGATAAAACACTTAATCGGCTCATGGCCCACTCCTATTGGCTGGGTATCACGGTGTGTGTGTAGTACATGTTTGTTGTTAACCCTCCGGTCACCCCAAAAGCATTGTTGCTCCAGTTACTCTTAACCTTTGAAAGAAGTGGCATGGGTCATTCATGATGCAGCAGAGTACACTTGTGCTCAAAGCATAGTGGAACCTTCAGGTAGTGTTTTCGGGAGACTGGCAAAATCCTAGAAATTGTATGCCTGTTCATTCCAGTAACAGTGATAAAATGGCATAGATGGCATAAATGATACTATGTTGACGATTTAATAAGAGATATTACCCCTTGGCTGGTCGCAATCAAGGTAAGTATATACGTGTACGTAATGATGTGGCATTTGTACGTGAGGGAGAAGCTCCTTTAAGGAAGCGCACACCTGGAAAATGAAGGTAGACCTAGGTGAGCAGCTAGCGGTGCCGGCAGAGATAGTTAGCACTATGTTACGACCAAACATGTTACTGTGGTCTGAAGCGTTGAAGCTGGTTTATTTTATCGAGCTCACGGTCCCCTGGGAAGACCGTGTTGACATGGCGTACGAGCGGAAGAAAGCAAGATATGCAGAGTTAGCAGCGGACGCAGAGCAGCAAGGATGGAGGGCCCGAGTACGGCCGGTGGAAGTTGGCTGCCGAGGCTTTGTGGCAAAGTCTGCTTTTGCACTCCTAACGGAGTTGGGCAGACGCGGACGGTGCATGAAACTGGCGACAAAGAGCATGTCGCAAGCAGCGGAGAGCGCAAGTGAGTGGCTTTGGCTCAGGAGGAAGCTTGGTAGTTGGGGTTCCTGGCAAGGACAACGGTAAGC
>OMKQ01100115.1:7282-17838 GCA_900302335.1 Phycis phycis
ACATAGAGTATGGGTATCAGATACACACATGATAATGAACCCCTCTTCATCTGGTTCCATCCAAACAGCTTCCACATAATAGAAGAGAGAGAGAGAGAGAGAGAGAGAGAGAGAGAGAGAGAGAGACACCAAGAGATGGGGACTCACTGTATATACATGTTTAGATCTATTGTATTGTATTGTATTTTTGACTACTAAAAACATTCTCTGTTTGTATCTTTTTTTTTTGTTTTCGTTCTTTGGCAATGTAAATGTCCATGCCAAGCCAATAAGACCTTTGGAATTTGAAGTAAATTGTATGGAGGCAGAGAAAGGGAGGACGAGACAGAGAAAGAGAGAAGGAGACGGCCTATTCAGACTGAGAGAGACGGAGAACGATGAGTGAGAAACAGAGAGAGAGAGACAGAATGGACTAAAAGAGTGTAAACTGAACACAGACGGTGACCCAGCGTGGCCCTTGGCCCCCGGCCTGGCCCGTGGTTCCCAGGCGCGCTGGTCTCCCCCCGAGTCTGGGGAGCTGAGACCCCCCCCCCAGGTGCAGAGGGTGATGGACTCACCTGGACGGCGAACGCAGAACAGCCCGTCGACCTCCGTCACCAGCGCCGGGTCCACGTTGGCTCGGAACATCAGCCAGTCCTCCACGCAAGCCCCGGTCCTGCAGACCAACACAACATCGGGGTGTTTTTATCTCTTTTAAACCACACAGCACCATCTTAAAGACCTGTCCTCTATCCGTGCCGTCACCCGGCTACAGCAGTGGCCCCCACCTGGTTTTCTTGGTGCATCCATTGAACACTGAGCTTAGGTCGGGGACACCACAGTCCAGCACGTCGCAGCAGCAGCCAATGTCACACAGGTCTGGGCTGAGATCACAGAGGCACACTGAAAGGAGAGGGCAGACTTTAGGTCATGCCAGGGCAGAATAGGGATGGGGCCGGTGATGTCAATACTCAGCCTGCTCCTTCTGTCCTACCGTCTGGTAGCACCACGGGCCCGCTGCTGGTTGGGGAGGGGGACTCTGTGGGGGTTTCCCCCGTGACCGAAGCCTCAGTCTGGTTGGTGGCCTCTTCGGTGGTACTGCCGCCTGTAGCGTCGAATCCGCTCTGGTTCTCCGTCGTCGGGCCCCGCGGATCCGGGGTCGTGGGACCCCACGGAGCCGGGGTCGTGGAATCGTACGCCCCACTATCTGGCGTCGAGGTGACGCCAAGAGTTGTCGGCCCGGACTCTGTTGCAGCGTTTGTCAAACGAAGACATACGAGCACTAGCATATGAAGTGAACGGCGCCAACAAGGGGGCGTCATGTCGTCACATCATACGAAACTCAAACTCAAGTCGGAATATAATTAGTATTAACAACACAGCAAGTTACACTAGCTGGCTGCTAATGCAATATTGTACACCCCAATGGTTAATGCTACCCCAGCTGGCTAATGCTACCATAGCGCCTTTATCCTATAAGAATATACGAGCTGTGCATAAACGAATACAAACTTAAACAATGCAATTGAAAATAACATGGAATACAAGCGTGATCCATTTGTACAGAGGGAGTGGAGCTTAGGGTTACTAAGGAAGAAGCTAGAACGTTAACTTCCGTTTCTAGGGAAAGATGTGCAATGTTTTTATGTGCTCTACCGACATCTGCCGCCCCACATGGTTCCACTGCCGGATTTATCCGAGAAAATGTAATTGATCGATTTAATAAATCATTAATAAATACAAATGTACACAATTCTGTCTATTGTTTGTATTTTAGTTGACGTTTTCTTTCTACGTTGTCATCTTTCTCATTGTCCATTGTCGCCAGTCCATTGGCCTCAGTATCGCGAATTACTTTACTAATTGCTAATTACTAATTGTATCTTCTAATATTAAATATTAAAATAGTATATTCACAAATGAGGAAAATACTAATATTTCGCAGCTCGAACAGGCTGTTAATGTTTGAGCCATGCCTAGCTTCTGTTAGGAAGAGGGGTTGCTTAGCAACGTTGGGTCAGTTTCATGTTGACTGTTAGTCCTGAAAAGATTGTTTTGCGTCAAAAAAGAAACAAGGTGATGTAAGTTACAACATTAATTTTAAACGAATTATTGATTCTAACGATGTACGTCCTTCGACGCCTATAATTGCCTTTTCGAAGGTGCTCGTCTAGTTGAACTGTTGCCTCTTTCCCAAAAAGTAATCGTAACCAAAAAATAAGCAAAAATTGGTATTTATTTTATGTTCAATTTGTGTTTTTTCCCCATATGACTTGTCTGGGAGAGCAGAAGTCAACTACTACCATCATGTCGGAGAAGAACCAGCCGACCGTGGAAGGAGATCTGCAAATCCGCTCAGAGCTGTGTGTTTACATTATTATTTATTTACTCGACAGCTCCTTCAAAAGTGACAATTATAATAATTGACTGCATGTATTACATTTGTATGTAGTGTAATGGCATGTAACACGTAATTGATTAAGTATCACACGCAAATAAGGCAGATCATTTTACAGTATAATTGTTTTTTTCCCCCCTTTCCGTGTCTCCAGGAAATGTGGGCAGGACGTAATGAGATGTCAATTCAACAAAGATGGTTCTCTACTGGCTGTAGGACTGAGTGACGGGGCCATCAAGGTCAGTGGTGACAGGGTGAACTAGAAAATGTAATTCCACGCGAGGAATTACTTGTGCATAGGAATGCCCGCCATTATTGAGATGGCCTGCTGAGGGCGCGGCGCCTGGACGTCCGCGACGTCACCGGCCTGCGGGAGCTGGAGGGCCGCGGAGGCTTCGTCAACACTGCGTGCTTCGACTGCTGAACCGTCGCGCGTAGCGAGCTGTCTCTCTTTGGCTTAAGATACAGAACAGGAGCTGCAATGGTCATAATAGTAATGATGATGATGATAATAATACTAACTAGAAAACGTAATTCCACGGGAGGAATTACTTGTGCATAGGAATGCCTGTAATTACAGAGATAACTTAAGTTTAGGTGTTGATCGAACCGCCAACTCTCCAGTTGTGGAACCTGTTAAGTTATCTTTTATCAATAATAAAGACGCGAACACTTGACTGTGCTCAACTCATCTTTACCAGTAACTTTCAAGTCAAGAACGTACATTTCCGGTGTTCCCTCTAAACATGTCCTAAACACACACACACGCAAAAGTTCATTTAAACAAAGTCACAGAGGTATGTAGGCCTGATGACCCTGCCGCGTCATCTTGTGGTGACAAAACGAAGACTTCTCCGTTTTGGCACCGCAGTGGTGGAACGAGCTCCCTGCCAATGTCAGGACTGCAGAGTCACTCCCCATCTTCCAGAAGAGACTCAAGACCCACTTGTTCAGAGTTTACATTTACATTTACATTTACATTTAGGGCATTTCGCAGACGCTTTTATCCAAAACGACTTACAAAGAGTACATTTGTCATCAGAAGGTGAAACATTTAATTGCTGCTTATACAGTAAGAAGTTACCAGAACAAGTTTCAAGCATTTCAAGTGCTAGATTAACCATTGCTAGTGCAAGTGCCAAATTACAAAGAGCGATCAAAGTGCTGATTTACAAAGAGTAAACATTAAAGTGCCAGGACATACAACAAATAAGAGCATGAGGATAGTTATGCAGGGTTCAGGTGAACTCTGAACAAGTGGGTCTTGAGTCTCTTCCGGAAGATGGGGAGTGACTCTGCAGTCCTGACATTGGCAGGGAGCTCGTTCCACCACTGGTGCCAAAACGGAGAAGAGTTGAGATTTTGCCAGCCGACCTTTTCCACCTTTTAGTGATGGCGGTACCAGTCGACCAGCTGAGGTAGTTGCGCGGAGTGCTCGAGCAGGGGCGTGGGGTTTTACTAGTGTTTGGAGGTAGGTAGGTGCAGTTCCATTGACGGCTTTGTAGGCCAGTAGCATCGTGCTGCAGCATTCTGGATCCGCTGTAGAGGTTTAATTGCAGATGCAGGGAGTCCAGCTAAGAGTGAGTTCACCTGAGTGAACTCACCCTTAGCTGGAGTGAGTTCACCTGAACCCTGCATAACCCTACCCTCATGCTCTTATTTGTTGTACATCTTGGCAATTTAATTGCTCCTTGTAATTTGGCACTTTAATCGCTCTTTTTAACTTGGCACTGAGTCAGAGATGTTGTATACTAACAATGGCTAACCTAGCAATTGAAATGCTTGAAACTTGTTCTGGTGACTTTCTTACTGTATTAGCAGCAATGAAATGTTTCACCTTCTTATGACAAATGTACTCTTTGTAAGTCGCTTTGGATAAAAGCGTCTGCTAAATGCCCTAAATGTAAATGTAAATGTAACCTCTCAGCCCCTCTGTGGGTCCGGCGTGGCCTGGGAGGGCGGAGTGCCCTGGCTGAGTCTGTGACTCAGCGAGTCGGGCGTCGTCCCACCAACAGTCCCCAGTGTGGGTGAAACCCCAGGAGATGGTCTTAGGTGGCGATTTCGTCTCAGTACGGACCCATTCTCCAACTTGACAGTGTATGGTCGGTCTTTGTCTTGTCTCATCACCGATGCTGGTTTCCAATGCAGATGGCGTGTCGCCTCTGTCTGCACCCTAACCTGGTCTCCTTCCTGCAGTGACCTTAGGCCCTTTGCGCCCTTGTTGTAGTAGTGGGCCTGCCGGAGCAAATTTTCCTGGACGGCTGTGTCAGTGTCCACAACTGCAGGCTTAAGCAGGCTGTCACACATTGGTAGTAGTGTCATGGTTCTTCTACTCATTAGTCTCTGTGCGGGACTGGCCTGGAATCCTTGTGTAGGGTAGGTAGGGATCCGATCGTACATGCATGGATTTTGACATAAGCCTCTTCGCTGTCTTGACAGCGAACTCAGCTGTGTCGGCGATGAAGTCATGTGTTCGAATTCCCAATCATTGCTAAAGTGTTTAAATTCTTGTATTGTGGGCCGTTATCGGAGATCACCACGTCCGGGATTCCATGTCGTGTGAAGTGTGCTTTCAATTTATGTATGACTGTGATTGACCTGGTGTCAGGAAGACGGTCCACTTCCCATGATTCCGGTCCTCGGGCTGCTTGGTACAACTGCTCTCTCACCTCTGAATATGATATTGTTTTGCACGCCTAGTTCGTCTCTCATAGAGAAAAATGGTTTTAGCGTGTCTTCGACCTGTGCTTTGGTCTCAGGTAGTATCCTCTGTTTCAGTGCCTGAAGAGCTGTGTCCTTTTCTGTTTCCTCTTGAATTCTTTGCTGTCTTTCTTCAGATATGGGTAAGTAATGCATCATATTCACAGTCTCAATTTCGGCTTCAATAGTTCCCTCTGGCACACATTCAGGTAGGTATGCTCTGCTCAGTGTGTCGGCCAAATGCATCCGTCTACCTGGAACGAAGACCACATCTATGTCTATTAGTTTGTCAATTTCCCAACAAGAGGGGAAAACACCTTGGACTTGGTCTACACTTCACACAAAGGAGCATACACGGCCTCCCCCCTCCCCCACGTCGGACTCTCTGATCACATCACTGTTATGCTAATGCTAGCATATAGGCCCCAGACACAAGTGATAACTGTGTGGCCGGAGGGGTTCAGGCTTGCTCTCAAGGACGGTCTTGCAACAACACACTGGGGCATGTTCAAGCAAGCAGCCACACACAACAACCACACAGACAATGAGGAGCTTACAGACACTGTCCTCTCCTACATCCGTAAGTGCTCTGATGATGTGACCCACACAAAGACCCTCATCACTCGGGCCAACCAGAAGCCCTGGCTGACAGGGCCTGTCCATCAGCTGCTGAGGGGCAGAGACAAAGCCTTCAGAGCCGGGGATGGAAATGGCCAGAGAAGTGAGAGCCAGCCTGTCCCGTGGTACCAGGAAAGCAAAACAGGACTACAGAAAAAAGATTACTGGCCACTTCAAGGACAGCAGAGACGCGCGGAGACTGTGGCAGGGTATTCAGACCATAACGGACTACAAGCCCGTGCCACAGACCTGCAACAACAACATCGCTCTGCTCAACAACCTCAACAGCATCTTTGCGCGGTTCGAAGCAACAAACAATACAACCTGTAGGTTGTACAATTCCTAGCTGGCACCTTGTGGCAAATCTTTGATGTGGGGATATACGTGGGCGGTCTGTCTTTTTTTGACAGACTGCAGAGGAACCCAGGACCATTTACTGCATTGCTCTTCTGACCCACTCCCAACCATCGGGGGGTCAAATAGTCACACCTCTCACACTGAAGACACAAACATGAGGGTGAAAGGGGGAAAGTATGTGTAAATGATTGTGTTCATTTACTATGTAATTCTAATTAAATGTAAATGTAAATGTAAAGCTATCTGTAGCCAGAACGTCCCACGCTTCGTGCATGTAGCCACGTTCCTATAACCCAGGTATCTTCATTCTCTGATTATTGTCGTGTATTCTTTGTGTGTTTTTCTGGAGTCTTTTTATAGTGTTTTCAATGTTCATTCTTCACTGCTTGTATTTTTTGTTTGGTTAGTTCTTGTACCTGTCAAATAAAAGATTATATTTCAATGGAGTCCAATGGACATACGTAGTTATCTAGCGAGTAGTACTTCCTGTGACGGCAGTCAAAGGAGCTCGTCGAACAGAGCCGCGGTAGAACGAGTGAACCGTTGGCTGGCAAACATGGTCACTCGTGTCTATCCGGCCTCATTGATAAATAATTATGATGTAACCCACCTAGGATTCGGTATAAAGGAATAATAGTACTCTGTCTAAGATCTGGTAGGGGGTGAAAGTGCATGGTATTCATCTATGCGGGGGGACTCAAAGGATCGGGAAAGACATTTCAATTACATACAATCATCCGGGGTTAGCCTGCCTTGTGAGGTAACCGGTCATAGTTTGTGCTTTCAGCGCACACGGTGGTAGTGTGTCAATATATCAGAGTCAGATCAAGGTTTGTTAATTGTTTTATTGTAATTCTAGTCGTCGTCAGAATCCTCAAGTCAGACTTTCCGCCAACTCCCTTTCCGTCCTTGGTTGGGAAATTGACGAATTCTACAAAGCCCAAGTAAAACTCCAGGTCCATCCTCCCCCCACCCTGGACCCCTTTCAGTTTGCATTCCGAGCCAAACATTCCACAGAGGACGCAATCTGCTTTCCACCCAGCCCTCACCCACCTGGAAAAAGCAGACTCAAATGTGAGAATGCTTTTTCATAGACTTTAGCTTTCAACACCATAATCCCACAACAACTCATCTGTACACTGGACCAGCTGGAGCTCAACACCTCCCTTTGCAACTGGCTACTGGACTTCCTCAGTGAGAGGCCACAAGCAGTACGAGTCGGCAACAACACCTGCATCACACTCGGCACAGGGGCTCCCCAAGGCTGTGTGCTCAGTCCCCTGCTCTTCACCCTGCTGACTCATGACTGCACACCAACCTACAGCTCCAATCACTTGGTGAAGTTTGTGGACGATACAACTCTGGTGGGTCTCATCACCAAGAACAACGAGACCCACAAATCACAAATCTGACTCATGTAGCAAGCGTTCTCTCACGTGTGAGTGTTGGATTCCACACACGATTCTATCTCTGATCAGTGAATCTTTAACAGTTCCAAAATTAATGTGTCTGCAAGCACTCTCAAATCTGTTACATATTAGTCAATGGTTTTGTTTCCGTCTTGATATCTGGGGAACAATCTGTATCTTTCCACTGTTTTGTTTGGCTTCGGGTTGCAGTGTTTGTCAAAGAGATCTAACAATCTGTCCAATGTCTCGTGTTGTTGGCCTAGCAGGAGTGTAGTACATAGCGTCTTGCCAAGTTCTCTTCTGATTTCTCCTATCAAATATTTGCAAATCTTTACCTTCTTTTTGTCATCTGAATCTTCTAGTGTTATGTCGACGTAGAGGGAGAACTCCTCGTTCCACATCTTCCAACTTTGCGCCAGGCGCGTAGAATTCCATTCCAAACTGCCAGGTGGTTTCAATCCAAACACATCCATATTTCGTGCTATTCATTGCGTTACTCTGTGTTCAACCGTTTTTTCTCCCTCTGAGTCCACGTCGTCGTCTGACATTAGTCGTAGTTTGCATGTTTTACCACTGTCACCATGTTATCTTTTATTAATAATAAAGACGCCAACACTCGACTGTGCTCAACTCATCTTTACTGGTAACTTTCAAGTCAAGAACGTACATTTCCGGTGTTCCCTCTAAACAGTTGCTGGGCAGCAGTAGCTCAGTGGGTAGAGTGGGTGGACAGAGCGGGTCGTCCACTAACCGTAGGGTCAGCGGTTCGATCCCCTTGATCCCCCTCCTCCAACTGTCCACATGTTGAACCCCACAAATGTACTGATTGTAAGTCGCTTTGGACAAAAGCGTCCGGGTAAAGGGTAAAGGGGCATTTAGCAGACGCTTTTAGTACATTTGTGGGGTTCGACATGTGGACATGTCGAACATGTGGCAGATACCAAATAAGCTGCTAACAGTATTTCACTAGTTTGGCTAGCTAGTCTGCTGCTGTCATTTCAAGACATGCACAAAGTCTGACTACAAAAAGACTAAAACACCTAAAACAGTAGCAGTTACCTTGGCTGTAATTTGAGAAATGTGCCTCAAAGGAGAATTTTACAGGTGAATTGAAGGCAAAAGGCTCATTGTTTTGTCTATGGGCGTTTTTGCATGTTTAATTGCGAATATCTCAAAAAGTATAAAGTTGACGAAAATTATAAATACATAGCACAGGTATACGGAAGTAGACCTTTGTAATACAGTTTGAATGAAATCTCGAGGTTCAGTCATTTAGCCTCCATTAATTGTAGAATTTTGGAGTGAAGAACAATAATATGACGAAAAGCTAGATTGTGCATAGTTCCTATGCACAATAATGACTCTACTAGTGTTGACAGGGTGAATGACACTACTTGTGGTTACAAGGCTAATAGCTCCACCAGTGATGACAAAATGAAAACTGTCCAGGTGAATGGCTCTTGGTGACAGGGTGAATCACTCTAATGGTTGTGATAGGCGATAGGGTGAATGAGTGTCCAGGTGGTGACAGCGTGAATGTGTCTGCAGGTGTACAATTCGGACAGTGGGGACCAGATCCTGACCCTGAGGGACTCCAGCAGCTCCAGGATGCCAGTTACCGGCCTGAGGTTTATCTCCAGCTCAGACTCACACTGCCTCTTGCTGGCTGCTTGTGAGAACTATACCCACTCTACACCGCCTCACCCCCTGTAGTTGTTCTGGTGTTATATTAGTTCTGTCCTCAGATTAGGAAAAAGAAAGGGAGGGATGGGATTAGGTCCTTGAGTATGGGAATGTATGTGATTTAGTGTTTAACATGTGCTGTGGTGGCCCGGACCCCCAGATGCGACAGGCAATGTGAGGTGCTGGTACCCATGGGGTGGGGACTGTCTCTGGACTCTCAGCGGCCTGGGGGATGCCATGGACGTGGAAAAGGGATCGCAGGGGGAGACCCTCTGTCTGACGGTGTCGCCATCTGGAGAGAGAGCCGCTACAGGGGGCTCCAACTCTACCGTTCACCTATACGACCTGCACACACATCAGAGCATCCTCACCTGCCAGGCCAGGTAAGAACGCGCCTCACCTGTATCTACAGCTAACAACACAGCTGTATCTACAGGTAACACCTCACCTGTAACTACAGGTAACACCTTACATGTATCTACATGTAGTGTCTCACCTGTATCTACAGCAAACACCACACCTGTATCTACAGGTAATGCCTTACCTGTATCTACAGCTAACACACCTGTATCTACAGGTAACACGTCTGTATATACAGCTAACACCTCACCTGTAGCTAAAGCAAACATCACACTTGTATAATTAACACCACACCTGTATCTACAGCAAACACCACACCTCTAGCGGTGACACCGTACCTGTGTCTCTATAGTCAACACCTCACTCGAGCAGGTAACACCTCATCTGTTTCCTCAGCTCCTGCAGGACCGTTATGGATGGCCACCGCTCACGGGTGTTTGCTGTGACCTTTCACCCAGAGCGGGAGACAGAGTTCATCTCCGCTGGCTGGGACAACACCATACAGGTGAGGGGAAGTCTTCAGATCTCGTCGTCAGGTGCCAGCTGTTTCTCTGACCCTTCTCCCTCTGTGTGTCTCCCGCAGTTCTGGGACAGCAGGCAAGAGCAGGCGGTCAGGTAAGGCCTCGCTCACTTCTTCAGTTGGGGGTCAAATAGAATATCCTTTACACCAGCTGTTAGTGTGTGTGTAGTTATGGGAACTGAGGATTGTGTATGCAGCGTCTGAGGTGTGTGTGTGTGTGTGTGTTTGCTTGCATTTCGCAGGAGGATCTGGGGTCCTCATGTGTGTGGTGAGGCGCTTCATGTTGACTCCGCAAAAAACCACATCCTGTCAGGCTCCTGGAGGACCAACGACTCCCTAGAGGTCAGAGTTCACCAGCTCATATCTGGAAATATCGACAGTGTCATACATATATATTTATGTCTGAGGGTGTGTGTGTGTGTGTGTGTGTGTGTGTGTGTGTGTGTTAGGTGTGGGACTACGGCTCTGGTAGGAAGGTGTGTGACGTCTCTGACCACCAGCATGACAGTAAGGTAAGACCCCCCCCATGCCC
>OMKQ01100120.1:0-10959 GCA_900302335.1 Phycis phycis
CTGTGTGACGAGAGGGGCCGGGGGAAACGAGGGGTTCATACAGTGTGCGCGCATGTTTCATCGTTATTCAAATCAACTCTCTGGGTTTCAAAGCAATCAATTGTCATGTTTTAAACAGAGCTGAAGCCAGCTTTAATAATGCAGCCAGCAGTTAGTGTTCTTTTCATTTGTGGAATCAAAGAAGACAGAGTGAACCAGAACGAGAGAAGTAGGGACGAGAGGAGAGACAGAGACCGAGCACAGCCAGAGAGAGAGAGAGAGAGAGAGAGAGAGAGAGAGAGAGAGAGAAATAGTAATCCTGCGCCATGCCCTGATTCGTCAGAAATGAACTGGGAGTTGTCATACATCTAAACTGGCTTTCACAGAAACTGTATCTACGTTAAAAGGTATTTAGAAAACATGCAAAATGCTGATTTCAGTTTGAAGTGCTCGTAACAATTGCACAGGTCACCTGAAGGGTACCTCAGCGGCTTTTGACTTGAGAAAATGTCACATTTCCAACTGATGAAAAACCTGTCGGTAACGTCTGATATATGTGATGATGATATATGTCAAAGCAGAATGAAATGTCTAATGACAAACAATGAAATAAGAATGAATGAAGCCTTGGCTAACGAAATATTTAGATAACAATTATTTGAACAGCAAAGATAGCTTTTTTCAATTGAGGTTTACAGATTTAAGGATGGAATTAATTAAATAGTATGTCAGTATCGGTTTGGCTCTGTTTGCTTGTTGACCTTTTCACCAAGGAATGCCTTTACATATGCTATATATTTTAAAAGAATGAAAACTTGCATTTTGATTGTACTATTATTATACTACATTCACATTTACATTTAATTGTTGATGAATTAAAACATTTCAGGATCAAATTTGCATGTTTCATGAAAACTGTTCCATGTGTCAAACCATTCTTGACCTTGTCTTTTAATTGTTTGCTCTGATAAATGTGATGCAATGGTTTTCAATTAAACATGTTTGAGAAATATACACATTTGCATGGTTGTTCATATAATGGTAAACTTATTTAATGCTCAAAATGATGCATCTTTATAATGAGCAAGGTTGCGTTTTCAAGTGTCTCCAGATTAATTGTCATGCAGTCTTTCGTAAATTCACAGATCATATCGATAAAAATACACATAAATAAGAACAATCATCCAATGCTTCTGTAGCCTTATAGGCTATGCGGCCGACTGAATTTTAAATGGCCACCATGGCCAGCACCAAAAATGTCTCGGGGAAAGGCTGGTGTAACCGCAACTTTAAATTCCCATTTCTAAATACACTGAGCTCACCGTGTGCTTGTAGGTTATGTAGCCTCACACTCTGTCTCCTGTGGCTATAAATACTAGGGCTTTGGCACCAGGAGAAGAAGATGGTTTTGCTGTCCGCGTCTGGGAACGCTGTAAGCCAACTACGCACTACAAACAGATCCCCGCCTCCAGCACCGTGACTGGTCAAAACAAAGATGATCTCTGTTGACTCAGATGACGTTTCACTTTTATGTGAAACATCTCGTCGAACCAGATTTGAATCATCTAAAGTCTCATTTTGTGAGACGTCCGTTTCACCGACCCACTCTTTGTCTTCCTATCCAAAACAGGACGCAGGCAAGAGACTCACTTGAGGTGGTGAAAGTCATGGAACTCTGGGGAGGGCAGGAAGGGCAGGTGGTAGCCGCAGTGGGAGATGGTGGTGCTGATCAGGGCCAGGCAGTACCACAGGCTGGTGGTGGCCAGGTGTGAACCCAGGAGCACCGGGCCTGTCACCGCCGGCAGCATGTTGGAGAGCTGGAGCCCACGAGGACGGTTGGGAAGAAAACATTGATTTGTGCAGGTTTCAATTGGACTTTAAAGAACATTTTTATGTCGTACATTTGTTGTATTTTTCGTACCACAAAATGGATTGAGAGATTAAATTCACCAAAGAGATGAAAAGTATATAGAATGTAGTGCATTTACATTTACGGCATTTAGCAGACGCTTTTATCCAAAGCGACTTACAAAGACTACATTTGTCATAAGAAGGTGAAACATTTCATTGCTGCTAATACAGTAAGAGAGTCACCAGAACAAGTTTCAAGCATTTCAATTGCTAGATTAACCATTGCTAGTATACAACATCTCTGACTAAGTGCCAAGACATACAACAAATAAGAGCATGAGGGTAGGGTTATGCAGGGTTCAGGTGAACTCTGAACAAGTGGGTCTTGAGTCTCTTCCGGAAGATGGGGAGTGACTCTGCAGTCCTGACATTGGCAGGGAGCTCGTTCCACCACTGTGGTGCCAAAACGGAGTGCAATGCTTTCATGTTACTTTTCTAACATCTCGATCAGGTCTTGAATATGGTCTCCAAATAGTCAGATCATTTCTTGTGTGGAAAAAGAGGGGTGTCTCACCACGTGCTCCAGAGGATGGGCATAAATGCAGACCACCCCGACGGGAGCGGTCCATTCATGGTGCTGCTTGTGGATATGCTTGTAGAGGGTGGGGTGGTGAAAAAGTCTGTGGGTGCAGAAGATGCAGTCCTTTTGTATCACCACTGTAGACCCTGAGTCTGGCTGTAGACCTTCAGAAGTTACTTCATCATCATCATGACCTCATGTGTGGACGTGAAGACACATTTCCACCCTTTACGTGAAACAACGGGACAGTGCGGAGGCAGCAGTGCCAGTTTCAGTCTCATCAATTATCTGTCTGATTAACGGCAATGTTAAGCTGCAAATGTATCTAAGAGACTACGTAAATTGCATGCAGAAGAGTACTTTGTACAACACAAAATACTATTGATAGGATAAATGTCGTTAAACTTGCAGTGTAACTTTTCTACTGCAGCTATTTCCTCCTTGAAAAAATATCTGAACTAGAATGTCCAATATGGCCATCCGCAAATCAATCCATTGGGGACTTTGCCCTATATATAATTTTATTCTGGTCCACTTTTGCCACAATAATTAATATAACTTAAATCCCCATCCTGGCAATGTAATAAAGTACATATTTGAGTGAAATAACTCTGTTACTGTCCAGCTGTGGTTGGTTGGTTACCTGTGAGAGTAATAGAACATGACTTCCTCCACGATGCTGCAGAGAGCCAGCTCCATCAGGCCCCGGTGGAAGGTGGGCAGCTGGGGGCCGCAGGGATCCCCCCTCCGGGTCATCAGGTAGTGGATCCCGACAACCATGGGCCCCGAGATAAACACCTGGTTGAAGACCACCTGCTTGATGGCGTTCCACAGCTTCCCCTGGTCCACCTGACAGAGGAGACAGACAGGACCATATCAAGGGTTAATATATGCATTACAATCGTTTTCAAAGTGGATCAAAATGTGGTTCCATTCAAAATCAGTCCAAAAGCAGAGTGTACCGGGCAGATAACATAAAGAGTGCAGATGTAGCAACTAAATGGACAGAGAGATTGGACAGAGAGATTCAATAACCATTGGTTGATCACAGTGATTGGACTGCAAAGATTGTTTATTTCAACCTTTGATCTCAAAACAAATGAAATTTGACAATATGAATGAAATGCTTCTATATGTTAGGTAATATGATAGATAGCAGATAGTCTATCTGACAGTGTTACCCAAGACCCTGCATCAATCCTATGACTAGTGGTTGTAAATGAGTGATAAGACCTGCTCTTCCATAACACCACCTTACTTGGTGACACTGCTGACACAAGGATGCCAAAAGCAAACGAGAAATAAAGTGAGTAATGACTGTGATGCTTTGTCATTTTGTAAGTGAAGGTAATGCATTGTATTGGAACAACATGAGTTGGATACTTTGATTCTAAATCTAATTGTTATTGTATTATAACTTGCTTATTATGCAATTACAGTAACTAAACATGTACTTTAAATGGTTTGATTGTAATCACTTGTGTTTCCTTTAATAAAGTTATGTATATACAATTATTTTTGCAAACAAGTGTGATTTTAGATAATGTAATTGGATAATGACCTTAATCGATAGAGGCTGACCATAATAAGCAGAGGATTAATAGCAATGAGCAGGTAAACACATTCAGCCCTTTCCTGAGGACATCCTGTGTATCAGAGGCAGCTGTCATGATGTTTATCTGTATTAAACCCAGGAGGAGACCTTTGGACAGGTGAACGCACAGGTGGACATTTGTACCAGCAATGGGGGCGGGGTGGTGTGGGGTGGGGGAATGGAGAAATTCATAGGGTCATCATTTAACTCCTTGGGCTTGGACTATCGTGTCACGGACACAGACACGTCTACACGTAATTGGCGCCAGAAAACACTAAAAGGAAGAAAGATGAAGAAATCGAACAGGAGTTTGCACTCACAGGGCTGTTCTTGTCAGCCTGGACACGGTAGCGAGTGATGAAGGAGGGTCTGCCGGTCATGTCCACCAATAGGAAAAGGCCGTTGGTGATCCAGAACGCCAGCATGGGAGCCACCATTGTCCCTGTTGAGGACAGAGGCCATGAGCGACAAACAGCCAACACACCAGATAGTTCAATGTTATGAATACAGCACATGTAGCTTCACATCTGCTGTAGCTTTCAAACGTTTCTGGCGAATTTCATTAGCCGTGAGAATTTCACAATTCTTCCTCTCTTTCAAGTATGTAACAGTAAAAGAAAACATGTAAGCTTTCTCAGAACCCAATCCCCAAAACCTCTGGCAGAGATCAACTTCCCCAACATGATAACTTGGGATAATATCACTGATGTTGTGATAACTCATATGATAGGAATGTTAATCTTTGGAGGTTGTGAAAGACTGTTACATTGTTAGTTTTGTTTCATGGTCCCATGATGCATTTCCATCAACATCTTTTATTTCGAATTTGTAGAAAACTCTAGATGGATAAAGTAATATTACTCAGTATATGTTATTGTACATTTAGTTCCAAATAATTGTCTTCTTGTAGCTTTAGACTCGATTAATACCTTACAGTTACCTTACAGTGTACGTTACCTTACAGTTTCAGAACATTTGAGTGAGTGATTTAAAATCCCCTCCATTAACATGTGTCTTGTGACATTAGGATGACTGGAAACAATGCTTTACTGTAGCTCATAAAGGATTATCTAATGCACATAATCTCCTCTGAAACCACGAGTTAACTGAGTCGTACTGAATTGGTGATGAATCTCACTCAAGTGAGTTTGAGATAGTGTGCAGACAGAGAGAGCAAGAGCGGAGAACAGGGTCCAGAGAGAGAGAGAGAGAGAGAGAGAGAGAGAGAGAGTCCCATCAGTCCCTCTGTATTATCAGTTAGATAAAAGCCTGCTCCATGCCATGTCGTATTCCAGTGTGCACGCTTGTTACAACAACCCAAAGATTATCTTGTTTGTCTTCTATCATCATGGTTCACAGGTCCTGCACTTGACCTGAGATAGCCCTCCCACTAAGTGCAGTGCCCTACCTGCAAATCAATTCTAACACAAACAACAAGCAAGCCAGGGCAGGTCTCACTCTTCTCTGGCCCATTTACCAAACACAATAAATGCAGTTTTCTGACGGCACACACCCAGAGGATGTGGTGTGACAGCGACTCACCGAGGTAGAACAGGGCCGTCTCGTGGCCTTCGAACTGCAGGTACAGCCTGGTCCACAGGTTCTGCCAGAAGTCCCCTGATGCTCCCCAGAACCTCTGCAGGTGCCTGAGACGGGAGGCAGCCGTTAGCCTGTCTGCACATTGTGCTTTTCATCGGGTTCTACTCGTCAGGGTGCAGGAACAGATGTTGCCCAGGGTGGTATTTTCTGGAACTGTACTTACTGTACTTAACACATTTCCTAATTGTCCTACTAGCAACCTCTAGTAGCTTGAGTAGTAGCCACAGTTACAGCTGTATAACTTTCAGACTGTGTCTGACATTTTAGAGTAGAAAAGTTACGTAGTGCTGTTTAATGTAATGTTAAGTGTGGATGTCAAGGTTGTGAGCATGGTTGGACGACAAACTGTATCCGTTACACTCAGGGATTGGGGATATCAGTTGAACAATCACTTGTTTTCCCCTGTAATTAAATACCTCCAACCCACTCCTGCATCCCGTACAGCCAAGCTACCCCTCAGCTTCCTCCCACAGCATATTATTAGTAGTATTGTTTATGTAAGGCAAAACAGTACCAAGTCAGCGAGTTTCCGAACGCTGCCAACAGCAAGATCCCGGACCCCATGATGAATGCCGCTTTCCTGATGGAGTCCCACAGACCTCCAGGGGCCTCCTGGGGACCACAGAAACACAAGCCCTCTGTGAGGTGCTCACACACACGTACAAGACAAAGGAACCATGCTGATTTTGTGGTTCTTACTGTATCAGTTCTTACAGTAAATTCACAAAACACTGACAAACCCTCTTGAATAAGGCTCTCTAGTAAACCCATGATTTAAAAAATAGATATTGCGCATCTTTTAAATGGAAGCAACTAAATATATTGCATCAAATGTACAAGCCATTGTGATTTTTCAGAGCATACCAGTTAACCACAGGCACTGCGCAGCACTGTACAGTTTAGCCCAAAACAGTTCCACACTTAGTAAGACAAGGTGTTCAATCAACCTTTTTGTGAGTTTCCACCTAAACATTGGGATAAGCCTGAAATAGATTAAATGAATGAATTCATAGTGTCTGGAACACCTGGAACACTGCCTGGCTTTATCAACAAAGAGAACCACATTGCACTTGTATCTATATTTCCTTCAGTGTTCAGCTTCTTATTTTACTGGCTACACACACACACGCCCGTACACATTTTGGAAACACAACACAAACATCACATGCAGGAGGACATTATGCAACTCTTCTGGAATTACCAATTCAAAAACACAGGGCCACACCTTCCCCTTCCCTGCACGGTGTCTGCTGGCTCTTGTACTCTTGTACTCGTGATGATCATGATCATGTCGAGACAAACATGGTCCTCCACACTCACACACTGGGGGGAATGCTGCGCGGCGGGTTATGTCGGTTCTATGGAATCTGTTCTCAGTCAAACAGGTATGAAACCCATCGGAGGAATCGATACGCATCGCTAGAGAACAGCCCTGTGGTAGCTGTGAACGGGACACTGGCCCCAGAATCTATTTGCATTTGTTTAAAACATAGTAACATGTCTTACATGATCATCAGCATACGGCATTTTATCACTGTCACGGATAATAACAGTGATTAAGAGTTCACAAGTTATTTAGAGGACATAGGAATAAAATCCAAATTTTTGCCAGTGTCTGTCAAGCAGTTTGTGAACACACTTCACTCGGCTCCGATCGCAGGTGGCGTTCTTTCATGAGTTAAAAGTGTCTTTTAGTTTACACTTCAATGTCACATCCAAGTCAAACAGGCAGGGAGTTGTGTGTGGACGCGTGGAGCTCCGTCTGGGCAGTGGCTGATGTTGACGGCTGCGTCCGGGGAAAGGGTGAAGCTTATGGAACACTTGTAGTGTAACAGAGCATGTGTGTGGGTCACTTCCACTCGGAGTGCA
Organism: Phycis phycis; assembly: GCA_900302335.1. Classification (NCBI taxonomy): domain Eukaryota; kingdom Metazoa; phylum Chordata; class Actinopteri; order Gadiformes; family Phycidae; genus Phycis; species Phycis phycis. The sequence goes on from OMKQ01100120.1 coordinate 7,473, forward strand.
AGTGATCCCCTGTAAGTGGAACACTACGTAATGGGCTGCCACATCTAGGAAGGAGGGGGGCATGTTCTCTCCAAGGTTATGACCCGCCACATTTTCTGGATACTTCTGAAGCAGCCTTACATCATCGCGTATGAGCGTCAAAATGAACGATGTCGCCTATGAAACGGGAGAGGCTTGACGTACGTGTCGTACGTGGCCATCACCGTCCACCGCTACCCTGACAGAGCTGCACGCAGCGGACACAGCGTGACCAGGTGTCCCTTCACCTTCACGTCTCAGTGCCTCGGGAAAGAACCCTGGACACCACCAGGAGATCACCAGGAGATCACCAGGAGATCACCACGGGCACTCAGAGCAGAGGGGGACATTCAGGAACTGGTGGGCAGAGGCTGACAAAAACATTTTCCTCTGGATTTCTCTAAAATAAGGTCTTATTTTAGTAACAGTGGCACAATGGCATAGATTACTATGTTGATGATCAAGTAAGGCATACTACCAAAAAACCAAAAACAATGGATTTGGGTTCACTTTCCCATTAGGTCTTTTTTTTTACTGCTATGACTTTGTGAAACATTTTGACTGTGCAACTGTGCAGCGGTGGGGGTGTGTGTGTGTGTGTGTGTGTGTGTGTGTGTGTGTGTGTGTGTGTGTGTGTGTGTGTGTGTGCGTGTGTGCGCGTGCGCGTGTACGTGCGTGCGCTACATGCAATGACAGATGGTTCCACACTTCAAAGTCGGCAGAAATGCTGTCTGCATTTAAGGATGTCTAATGTCTCTCCATCCCATAATAATGAGGACGCCGACAACGACGAAGAACACGGCGCTCACCCTTTCAGCAGGATGAAGAGGACCTCCTGGTGGGAGCAGAAGTACTCGACGGTGGGACTCCGCGTGCCGATCTGCCGCCGGAGGATGTTGTTGAAGATCTGGCACACGTCCTTCTTCCCCTAAACACGGCGCGCACACGTTAGACTCTCCACACACGTTAGACTCTCCACACACGTTAGACTCTCCACACACACGTTAGACTCTCCACACACACGTTAGACTCTCCACACACACGTTAGACTCTCCACACACACGTTAGACTCTCCACACACACATTAGACTCCACACACACACACACACGTTAGACTCCACACACACACACACACGCTAGAGGACGGATACCCGAGCCCGACGGGACCGGGTCGGGTTCGGACAGATATTCAGAAATGATAGCTCGGGTTCGGGTCGGGGGCTCGGGTCACATCTGCTGCGATTTGGAAATGTTTTAATTGACCCTCTGTTAACCAGCACATGTTGCACTCATCTGTTTGTTGACATTTCCAAACGCCTTGCAGTTCCTTCATAAAGGCGAAGGCTTTCATCAACACAGACAGCAAATGTGTCATTAGTATGAACAAAAAACAGACTTTAACTGTGTCGGGTTCGGACATAAAAAGCTTGACGCCTGTCGGGTCTCGGGTCGGGTTCGGTTACTGTTCTGTTGGGACGCGGGGCCGGGGGGCTCGGGACAGAACATTCCGGCCCCGATCCGCACTCTAACACACACACACACACGCACACGCACACGCGTGCGTGCGTACAGTAAATTAGCTGCTATGTCTCTGCACCTTATTTCATCCAACTACTCTGCCATTTATTTATGTATTTATTTATTTATTGTTGTTGTTGCATAGTTTATTTCTCATTCTTTATTTTTCTGTTCATATTGTTTATTTATTTTATTTTTTTTAATCTTATATAGCAAAGTTGAGTAACAAGAAGTTCACTGCTGGTAATGATGTACGTTGTTATCTAGCATGTGATAATAAACTTGATAATAAACTTGAAACTTGAAAGCTGCTGGCGTTCTCCATTTTAAATGAAACAGACTTTAATAAAATTGTGTTTTACATGTTACATTTGTGAACATTTCAATCGGTGACAGCAATGAAAATAAAAAATCAATAACTTGATTTAATCATAAGCTATTCATCTAAGTGGCTCATGCTGGGTATTAGTTATGGAATTAGTTACATTTACATTTACTAGTTCATAATTAGTTTAGTTCATAATTAGTTCAAGACGTTAATTATCAAATTTGCTGCATGACTTAGTCACACTGTGCAATGAAATGTACAGTAAATGAAAAAACTAAAGGTTTTGGTCGAGGCAGGAAAAATCTAAGGAAAATAAAATAAGAATTAAAAAGAGTAAATAGAATAAAATAAAGGTAGCATGGGAATAAAATAAATGAAATATGAAATAATAATTCCATAATACAAATATTAATAAAAGGTGTAATTATGATAGCTAATATAGCCAATAGTTAATAATGCTAAATATGAATGATTAGTATAGCTAATATAGCTAATACTTCATTATGTTAAACATGAACGATTAGTTTAGCTAATATAGCTACCGTAATAGCTAATTATGCTAAACATGAATGATTATCATAGCTAATTACGCTAAATATGAATGATTAGTATAGCTAATATAGCTAATAGATAATTATGCTAAACATGAATGATTATCATAGCTAATATAGCTAATAGCCAATTACGCTAAATATGAACGATTAGTATAGCTAATAGCTAATTAAGCTACATATTAATGATTATTATAGTGAATATAGCTAATATACGAATTATGCTAAATGTGAACGATTAGTATAGCTAATATAGCTAATAAATAATTACGCTAAATATGAACGATTAGTATAGCTAATATAGCTAATAGATAATTATGCTAAACATGGATGATTATTATAGCTAACAATCATCAAGAACGAAGCTTCACCAAAAACACAACGAGAGGCTGCCTTCCGGGAAACCCAGAGAAAACGAAAACAACAACAACAACAACAACAACAACAACAGACAACGACTCGCGGGAGTTGTGACATCACAACCGCTCACCTCAAAGTCGACGACCTGCAGGTTCTCCACCAGCGCGATGAGCAGCCCGCTGTTGTACAGCTCCTGGGCCAGCTGCGCCACCGTCTCCGTGTGGGGCTCCTTGTCGTTGCTGCCGTACAGGATCTCCTTCATGGACACCAGGCACTTGGACACCTCCTCTGACGCCTGCAGCCCGGGGCCAAGGGTCAAGGGTCAAGGGTCAAGGGGTTAAAGGGGGGGGGGGTTTAGCAGATGCTTTTTGTCCAAAGCGACTTACAATCAGTACATGTGTGGGGGTTCAGCATGTGGACAGTGGGAGGAGGAGGAGGAGGAGGGGGGATCAAGGGGATCGAACCGCCGACCCTACGGTGAGTGGACGACCCGCTCTGTCCACCCCGCTCTACACACTGAGCTACTGCTGCTCAGTAGGGGTTAGACAGCACAAAGCGCTTAGTAACTCGGCACTTAGTCAGAGATGTTGTGTACTAGCAATGGTTCACCTCGCAATTGAAATGCTTGAAACTTGTTCTGGTGACTTTCTTAATGTATTAGCAGCAATTAAATGTTTCACCTTCTTAGTCTAGGTCCTGGGTAAGATTTGTA
>OMKQ01100123.1:0-12294 GCA_900302335.1 Phycis phycis
ACACACACACACACACACACACACACACACACACACAAACATGTACGTTTCTGTTGAGAGACCTCAGAGAGAAAACTTAAAAAAGTAGGTGGTAGAAAATTGACAGGCCAATCTATATTCTATTTATAGAACATACAACAAAAAATAGAATAAATGTAGCCTCTAATAAAGGCTTTTATGATATTCACTTCCGAAAATGGCCGTCTTTGTCTCTCTTTGCAGACATTGATGAGTGTCTTGAATTCCCCTGTGGTGAAGGAGATTGTAAGAATGCCCCAGCAAGTTTTGAATGTGCTTGCCATGTGGGCTATCACATTGTGCCTAATGCAGCTCCTCAATGCCAAGGTCTGTAGAAAACATTTCATCCCCACCAGGTCCGAACCATGACCATATCCCTGTGAATATGAATACATGTCATTCATATTTGTCGGTGATGTAAAACATTGCAATTACATTACATTCACAACATCACTGTAGTGATGTTAGTTGAAGTTGAGTTCTGTTTGTTAAGATGTGTTTCTTCTTCCCACCAAATGCCCCCTTCATTAGATATTGACGAGTGTTTCAATTCCACCGTCTGCGGCCCTCTTTCCAACTGCACCAATGTTCCTGGAAAACATATCTGCCAGTGTGAACCGGGATACAGACCGATCAAACCGGCCGCTCCCCCTGATGAGCTCAACACCTGTGAAGGTATCTAGTCACTGAATGACCAGCGCCTATGTACAGGGGAACAGGTGAATCTGAGAGACGTTGAGTGGCTGCCATTTTATGGTTTGAATCAATGGTAATATTCGCAGTCCATGAGGCATTTTTCACGGCTAGGCATGCTTGTATGCTAATTTGATCATGGTCTAGTTGACCAATCAGGCTGCCCTTCTGAATAATGAAATTAAAAACGTTTGGCAGTTGATCAGTTTCTGGTTACATATGATTGACATGACAGAATACAATTGGATTAGGATGCGCTTAGATTTGTTGTGGGAGATAAAGTGCTCTCAAGTTGACAATGACACATTCAACCATTTTCATAGGATCGATTGTGAATGTTGCTAATATTTTTTTATGTTGTTCTCCAAATTGAGATGCCAATCCGAATTGGCAGCATAGTCAAATAACAATAACAACAATGTAAACATGCAGATGCTCACTGGAGTCCGCCCAGACACCCCAGGTAGTCAAATGCAGCTCAAACTCTAGTCTAGAGTTTCCACACCCTGCCCTCACTGTGTATTTGCTATTAAAAAATACCCTCAACTTTCAACCTCAGCTTAGACATGCTCAGACACACGGCACACACAGATTTACTTAATGTTAATTCAAGACACAAGAAAAACAATGACGCACAACATTTACACACACAGTGTACACACGAGACGAAGAGTGGAACAAGCTGTAGCCTGGGAGCTAAATACACAAGCGCTGTATTGGATAGATGCTGTTGAGGCCACCGGGCAGTCAGGCAAACAGAAGGCAAGGCCAGGCCAGAGCAGGAAACAATGTAGTGGGAAAGTTGGGACTACTTATGCATCTTGCACATTGAGACGATCAAGATCACTCAGTTCTGGATTAGGGTTAAAGGTGGAGTGTGTAGAATTGCCATGGTGGCATTTTATGAATATAAAAGTGTATAATCTAAAATAAGGATTGTTGTGTTTTCGTTGGACCTCATTTCACCTTGGAATTACCCCTTTTTTATCTACATAGAGATCGGGTCTTCGACCACAAAGCCCACCATGTTGCACCACCACGTTTCTACAGCTCTAGAGAGGACACGTTTTTGACTTTGATCGCTACAATCATGACCTATAGTTTTACAGACTAAATAACTAAATACAATTCATACATCTATCAAGGAACCTCATCACTCGCTTGTTCTAAGACACCCAAAGTATAATTGTACTAAATATGATCATTATGCTATGCATATATGCTATCAAATACACTAACCAGCCAATGATGGATATATTTTCCAAATCACCAAATAGGAAAAAGTAAAGGAAGATATAATTATTGTAACATATGTGACATCTCTCTGCACAGATTTTGATGAGTGTCTCGAAGACATCACCATCTGCGGCCCTGAAGCCGTCTGTAACAACACAATCGGGGACTACATCTGCATCTGTAACCCCGGTTACCGCGTCGACATCTCAGATATAATCGCCAGCTCTGAGAATCCATGCAATGGTGTGTGTGTGTGTGTTGTGGTTTTATTGTCCAACAATTGTGTGGTTTTACGAGCATGATTCATGAACAGGTCTGGGTCAGCATCTGCCTGTCTCCTCCACAGACATAGATGAATGTGGAGAGACGGTAGATGTTTGTGGATTTCAAACAGTGTGCACCAATGCACCGGGGACCTTCTACTGCTCCTGCCCTGAAGACTTCTTCCCCACCACTGGGATCATTTGGGAAGTGGGTGTCACGTTCTGCAAAAGTGAGCAGAAGTGCACATTGAACATATTGTAATTAGGAATGTACTTTTACAGGTATAAAAGCAACCCAAAGAAATTTGTAGTTATCTTACATCTAATTATGTCACATTTTAAGAAACATGAAGGTCTGCCATGGTAAATCATCATAACATTTGCATAAACAACCCAAAGATGCTACCAAAGTTATATTATGTAGACAGACTTTAGCTGATTGCAAACGCAAAAGAAATTGTGTGATTAGAAATTGTTATTATACTCATGTTAACAAAACACAAATCCGGATTCATCTGTAATGAGATGGGCTTAGACAATGTAAAGATATTCAATATCATCATTATTGTAATTGTAATTATCAATATATTATTGTTTTCTAAAATAACCAAATAGGTATTCTGGAGATTCTTGATGAGATTGTACCTCCAGAGGCAAGTACTGTTTTTTTTTTACAAAATGAGTTGTAAAAACAAAAAAAAATACCAAAACATATATTCAGTTTGAAGCATCAGTATAAAGATGGACAATTAGATGTTCCTAAAAACGTATGAAAATTAAGTGTAAAATATCTGAGCATGAATTTGTGTTGCTGTTTCAGGGACAAACAAAAGAAAGAGCTTTTCTTGGAAGTGTCGCACAACAGCTTAAGGATAATCCCAATGTGATTCTGCCAGAAGCGGTCAGTGTGTGGATTCACAGTTAGTTAATAGTCTCTCAGGACAAATTGCTTAATTTTTTGTGAAATGCTCCAGCCTACACGTCTGCTCTTTAGGTAGCCACATTTTTTGTGACGGGATCCAGAAACCCAGAACCAGTTCCAAGGTATTTCAACCAATTACAACGCAGTTAATCTTTGCACTCAAATCGCATGCTTCAGTTTGGTTTCCAGGGGGATATATTCAATACCTTGTCTGGATTTCTTATTTAGAGTTTGGCAGAGACATGTAGGCTGGAGTATTTAAAAAAGTGTGAAAGCTATTCACCTCTCTTCAACGACTTCTTAGTTCACAAACAGATTACCCAATGGGGCTTTCAAACATAACACTGGGTAAAAAAAAACCTCAAGTGACATTGACAGTTTGTTCTTTGCTTTTTTTTCAGACAGTGACAAACAGCTTTTCAGCAGCAATGGTACATTAAACAATGATGTCTTGCAAATGTTTGATGAAATGAATTCCCTTGAATAAGTTGTCACCCAATCATATCAATGCTTTTCTTCTGCCCCAGGATATGGCAGGTGCTAACTCTGAGTCACCCAATCTGGTGAGCAGTGATGGTGATGCAGATACAGGCAGTGTGATTCTGGACATCTCAGAGGGTCTGGTTTCTTCCCTGGTAGAACCCAGCAAGAACGGAACAAACAAGACTGTAAAGACTCCATTACTAGGTAGGGAACATGCCAATAAGGCATTAGAACTATTACCTAGACTCTAGGTTGTAGGAAATAGGCACTGGAACAAGGCTTGCTGGATCACAATCAAGTTGACGGTTTATTGACTTCTGTTTCTGTAACTTTTCCCTCTAGATTTGGCTATACAGACCTTCAGTCCTGGAGGCGGTAATGGAGAGAGTAATGTCCTTGCAGTCAAAGGAATCAGTATGGCAGTCAACCTTGAGGCTGTGGCTAAGGACAATAATGGTGAGGAATAATGACCGGCCTTGTCATGGTTTCTAAATATTCTAGAAGGTTTTCCCACTCAACTAGGGTTGCCACCTGTCCCAGTCCCACCTGTCCCGGGATTGATTAAATTCTCCCAGGACAGGAAATGTCCCGGTTTTTAATGGGCTATTGCCTTAGGCCACCCTATCGTTTCGTCCTCAAATCTAATATTCTACTGTCTAATATTCTACCACTGGCAGTTTTGCGCAAGTCTAAAATGTTTCTGCGTAATTTGTGAGCTGTGATCAAATGCCTTTGGTCGTTTCGTCCTCAAATCTATGACATTCAAAATCCCAATACCCCCCCCCACTGTGGCTTCCCTAGCCCACCCAAAAGTGACCTAGAAACGCACCGCAAAAAAGATGTCCTTATATATTGGTTCTGAGCCAACTGTTACAATATGCACAAAAGATAATTCTGTCACATCAGTCAGATGTGTAAGGGACGTTTTTGTTCATGCAGGTGGGAAGTGGTATATCGTGTCCTCGATATGTCAAGGTTTTTTGTCAGACACAGGTAGCAACCCTACAACTAAGCTATATGGCCGCTTGGTGAATAAGGTCTATAGGCCACGGTGGACTCTGGAAGATCAGACCCGATTGTAGCTGCTGGTTTTTGTGCTGGTTACTAACTACTTTCAAAAAGCACTTATTCACTTGTAGGACTTTGCATTTGCACTCTTGTGGCATTAATAAAGTAGTAGTAAATAGTGAATTTATACTAAATTCAGCATTAATGAAGCATTGCTACTAAATGAATACTCATCAGTCATACTCATCAATCATTCAAAATCAGTTAGAGATTATGAATACGATAGTTATATAATGATGCATATTATGCACTTACACACTGCATAAGATAATTAAATGTGTAAGTTAACAATTTACAAACTACTAACAATCTGTTAATTATGCTTTATACATTCTTGAATAATGCTGAACTTTATGATTATTACAGGTAGTTCTCAACAATTAGTTTAGTATTTTGGGGGAGCTCAACTAAAGTGAGGACTGCTTCCAACCAGCATGAGCCACCTATATGCCATTAGAGGAACTACATGTTAGTTGCTTCTGCTAGGCCCTCCTGCCACTTCCAGGCGTGACTGAGTGATTGGAATGTTTTCAGAACACGGCAAACCTGTCCCCTCTGTCATAGACCCTTTTCACAAAAAGGTCATTGTTATTATGGGTCAATTGAAATGTTTGAAACTTGTTCTGGTGACTTTCTTACTCTATTAGCAGCAATTACATTTTTCACCTTCTTATGACAAATGTACTCTTTGTAAGTCGCTTTGGATAAAAGACTCAGGGAAAAGGGACTATTCTCTTGACATGTCATCATTGTGATTGACAAACACTTTATTGTAGGATCGGCAGCAGCTGCAGTCCTCACCCTCAAAGGCATGGATGGTCTTCTCAGTCCTCGCTTCTTCAAGACCGAGAACCAGACTGAGATGAACTCTGACATCATCAATGCATTCCTACCCAAAACCAAGCACTCCAACTTCTCCCAACCTGTCAACTTCACCATCCAGCACAAGAAGGTGAACACACAGAGCGTGCCATGGTCGTCCACCATGGTGCTCATCAGCCCACCCATCCATCCACCTGTCTATCCATATCTTCAATCATCATCCATGAAGCAATTGTCTGATGTGTTCTTTACTGTTCTGTTGTTGGTTTCCTCAGAAAATGGATGCTGGCCTGGTGACCTGTGTGTACTGGGAGAAAAAAGATCAGACGGCCGCAAAGGCCGATGCCGCCGTGGGTGAGGAGGAGACCAGCCGCTGGTCGGTAGAGGGCTGTTGGGTGGCGTACTCCAATGAGAACTACACCATCTGCAGCTGTTCCCACCTCTCCACCTTCGCTCTCATCCTGCAGATCGGAGACGTACGTACCAAGTGTCCACCCTGAGGAGGGTCATTTGCATTGTGTGTGTATGTGTGTGTGGTGGAGGAGGGGTCATGCTTTTGTGCATGCCCCTGTTCATGTGTGTGTCTGTCAAAAAGACACTGTTATGACCAGGCCCGATGGTCACAATGAATAAGGTGCATCCACACATGATCAAGGGTTAAAGCAGTGGGAAGCAGCCTATATAAGCTCTGACCACGGCATGTGCCAAGGTGTTTTGAAAGAGGATTATCTTTGAGTATCAGCTCTGCAAGTAGTTTTGGGACATCCATAATCTAATTTCAGTCAGGCAAACATCAACCTTCTGGGACTAGGAGGAGTTACTTGATGCAATAGCAATGTAGATTTGAGCGTCATCAGCATAACAGTGAAAGCCAATTTCATAGCTATGATATTGCCAAGAGGAAGCATGTATTTTGCAAAGAGCAGGACTGATCCTTGTGGAAGACTAAAGCTTAGGTTGCAGTGTTTGACTTAGAATCTTCAAAATTTGTTTTATTTGTGAGATTGCGTCTGAAACAGAGACTAGCCGAGCCTGTCGTGCCAGCATAGGGTTAGAAATCAACTTTGTCAAAGGCAGTTCTGTGATCAGGCAGCACCAGCAGTGATCAGGCAGCACCAGCAGTGAGCTGGTGCTGCCTGAGTTGCTGTCCATGGTGACTCCACTGAGGGTGCAGCAGTTTCAGTGGAATAGAAAGTCATGAACCCAGACTTCTACACCAAAATCTCTACAACATTGTTCGTGTTGTTATTTTATCGACATGACCATTCACAATCGTTTCACCACTTTTTTCTTTCCTTTTCTTTCTTTCTCGTCAGCCTCCTCCGGAGAGCCCCTTCCTGGAGTGGCTGAACAGAGTTTGTGTGACCATCGGCCTCTTCTTCTTCGCACTGGCCATCGTGACCTTCCTCCTGTGCAGCTGGAATGCCAAGATCAACAACACAGCGCGTCTGCACCTTTGCATCAGCCTCGCCTCATCCCACCTTCTGCTGCTCTGGAATGACAAATACGTGGAGGATAAGGTGTTTGTTCACACAGTAGGGGAACAGGTCCACAGGCAGTGCGTGAACGTGTAACATGAGTACATTCATGGCATGGCATGTGAGGGAAGGCATACCTAGCTTTTGAGGTATTGCCTTATTAGCATTATGTTTTACAAGGGGCCTGACCAAATGGAAACAAAAGTAAGAGTTACAGCCGTAGGAAGGTTAGCCATACCAGGGTAGACCATAGGAGGCAGGCAAAAAGATTGGCCATAAGAGGGTAAGCCAAAGGAAGCTGTACCACCGGACGGATGGTCATAGGAGAGTAGGGACATGAAGGTAGGCAACAGGAGGGTAGTCCATATGAAAGTAGACCAGAGGAGATTGAGCCATAGGAGGTTAGGTCATTGAAGGGTAGGCCATAGGTGGATAGTCGATATTAGGGTTGGTCATAGGAAGGTAGGCTATAAGAGGGTTTGTAAAAAACCTTGAAATCTGGTGGGCATGTCTCTCTGCAGCTGGCTTGTAAAGTCATGGCTGGCCTGCTCCACTTCCTGATTGTGGCCAGTTTCTTCTGGATGCTCCTGGAGGCCCTGCAGCTCTTCCTGCTGGTCCGGAGACTTTCCAAGGTCCAGGTTATCCAGAGGGACGGCCTCCCCACACCAGTGCTATACCTGATTGGCTACGGCTCACCCTTTGTGATTGTGGGCGTGTCTGCCGCAGTGTTCTCTGATGGATATGGTGCCACAGAATCACAGGTGTGAGTAGCACTACCAGTGACCTACAAAAATATGACCATGTGTGTCTATGTGTACATATATTATATACACACACTTTGTTTTGAGAACCATATAGGTGCTGGCTAACCACAAAACGCAGCTTCAACTGGGCTCTAACTGGGCCTGTGGTTGCTCTCCTTGGCGTGAGTATATTGTCTTTATTTTATTTATATTTGATGATACGTATGTATTCAGTTTCACCAAAGACGTGTGTATCTGGATCCAGTATGTATTTTTAGTTACTGTGATAGATGGGACATATATTGACATGTATGCATTAGCAGGATTGCGCCATATGCATTTACTATTCAGTTCTGCACCACATCGTATTGCAATCATATTCAGTATGATTCTGGAACCCAGTACCCAGGACACACCCAGTTCTCAATTTATTACTTAATCGCTGAACTAAAAAAAAAACAAAAAAAAACAAACAAAAACAAAATCATGTATTTCTATTGGTAGATTGAGGTGAAGCTTTGGAAACCTGGGCAACATTCTAGTGTTTGCTGGGGCAGTGTAGGGCAAGCATGAGAGTTCCCATGCTTGCTTGTGCACATTCTAAGATCACCTAGACGTAATGCAGTAGGATCACGTGATCATTAGGGTTCCTCTAAATTGCGACTTTGTGTCGTTGAAGATGAACTTGGTGCTGTTCTGTGCCACCCTGGTGTGCCTGAGACCCACCCTGGCCAGCATGAAGAGTGACGTCTCAAAGTCCAAGGACACCAGGTTCTACCTGACTCTGTTCTATCTGTCTGTCTGTCTGTCTTTCTATTTTCTCAGTTAGTCTGCCTGTCTGTTTTGTCTGTCTGTCTGTCTGTCTAGCCAGCTGACACTATTGCCTTCTCTTGTCCTTTCATTGCTTGGTCATAGCTTTGTAGTTGATTGATATATTTCATAAAATCAGTTCCTTAGGGATAAGCTCCAAACACAGTGATGTGTGATGTCATCAACTGGATCTGTTCCAGCCAATGAGAGAGTGCAGTCACGTGGTTGGCCCAGAGGCAGTGCCCCGTCCCTGATCAGCTCTGCTTGAACGTGTCTGCAGGTTGATCGTGTTCAAGATCCTGGCCCAGTTTGTCATCCTGGGCTGCACTTGGGTCCTGGGTCTGTACCAGGCCAACCTCTTCTTCCAGGTGCTCTTTATACTGCTCAACTCCCAGCAGGGCACCTTCCTCTTCATCGTGCACTGTCTGCTCAACAAGGAGGTGGTACTCATCATATACTTATACGTATCATCAAATTGGAACTTCAAATAACTGCTCATAATATCACAATTATTGTGATATTATGAGCAGTTATTTGAAGCTATAATTCACTGTTCAAGCAACAAAAACAGCCTACAAGATAATGATGAATTGACTTTTGATATAAATTCATGTTATGTTGTTGTACCTCCAAGGTCAGGGAGGAATACATCAAATGGCTGACCTGCGCATACAGGAATTCAGGAAATGACGGACCCACGGTGAGTGGTACATGACTAACTAAATTCAATACATTGAACGGCACATCAGTGTGCCATAAGATAACGATATGTCCATCCAATGGCTTATGTGGCTTAACTATAAATTAACATGAATGACTGGATCACAAAGGTCAAATTGACAATGAAAGTGGCTGAATACCAAGGATACATTTTCTTTAAAATCATTTGTGTCTGACTTATTTTGACTTATTTTGCGTCTTAAGCGAAACTTTGAACCATCAACACGCAGTAGTTCATGTTAAGACAAAGAAAATGTTTGCACTTAAAATAAGTCTAAAATGTTATCGTATTCCTATTGCATTCTATTTTACTGTGGCAACAAACATCCTGTTTTCCCATTTCAGAAAGACCTACATTCTGGTTCAGATGACATGGATGCCACTGAGGACCAAGAAAAGAAGTGATTGCAGAGAAGAGAAAAGGAGAGAAAAAAGGACACAAAAAGGAAACAATAAATATAATGAAAATAATTACATAGATGAATGTATCCATGACACATGTAAACCACTGAGAAATAAAGCCTTACTTGTAGCTGTTGTTGGCCCTTTTCTCACCAGAAGGGATTTCATTGTTTTGTTATACCTGCCTTTTTTGGCTACTTACGTAAGTTATGACAACAAACTGTCTGTCAATATTCCTAAGATCTTACAACTACGTAGCAATTCAAGGATAGCCCTTGTGTATTGTTTCCCTTCAAAGCCGGTGCTGGAGACACACAGCCTTACAGATATCAGGAAAAGGAGATATCTTTCTAGGTCCTGTCCAGACGAGACCAAAGCCGCGATGCAAGGTATTGACAAGGCTGCATTCCAGCTGCCCTTGATGCCCTTGGTGCCCTTTTAGCCTGATGTGCTAAGAGCTAAATCTGGAGAAGAGGGGTGGTGCGAGTTTTTAGCTCATTCTACTCATCAGTTTCATCATAGCTGGAGACTGACTATCTACATTTTAACTATGTTTGGATCTTCTTCCACATGCAAGTCTGGATTTTCTTGGCAAGCATCCCCATTAAGCCGCCTTTCAACATTAATGACCTTTGGACATTTAGGCCTCTTGGAAAAATGTCAATAGGGCTATTTGGTGGTGGCAGTGCAGATTCTTGACAAATCTTCCTTTGGACTTGTTTTGGATGTGAAAAAATGTATGCTGCCATGAAATGTTCCTGAAATGAAAAAATACATGTGCTCATCGTTGGCTCTTTAGAATTCTCAGATGAATAAAAAGACAATTTCATGCACACAGCTTTGTGACATGATTATGACATAAAGGTGTCATGCAAACAAGAATAATGACTAGCAGATAGCCTTTTTTGGTCTATGGATCCCTGAGGGAAGGGGACAGCATCACTATCCCAAAAGCATCTTCACCGGTCACTTTAGTAGGGAGGTCTCCTGAGAGGAGATATTTAATTAGTAAACTAAATGTAGGCAATGGCCATGCAGTTATTTGCTAGGGACATAATCTAAGCCTACCATTGATGCAGTTGACAAGGAGCAATCAGACAATTTTAAAGGAATAGAACAATTTTAAACAATTGTATGGTCACCAGCCTGTCATTTGAAGACATTTAAGGTGGATGATTACTATTGAAAAAATACTATCAGCATGATTACTATTATGACCATTGCAGCTCCTGTTCTGCATCATAAGTCAAAGAGAGACAGAGAGAGACGCTATGTGCTATTACAGAACTATACAACACCTCCCTCTGAGTGTCTGCCATTCCCTCCTGTGTGTGGTCACTATCACCTTAGTGGTCACCTCATAACTGGTCATTCGCAACTCCACTACCGTACATGCTACGTCTTTGTGTATGCTATTACAAATAACGTATGACTAGATGTATGTATATTTGTGTATATAATGTATATCACAACATTCCAATGTATATTACTTTAACAGGATTATATTTTATTTTATTAGATATTTATATTGTACATTTTGCACTACCTTTTCTCCCGGAGTATTGTAACGAAGGCAATTTCCCTCGAGGATTATTAAAGTACTTCTGTCTGTCTGTCTGTCTGTCAAAAACCTGGATCTTGGATGAGAGTTCAACTTTTGGGACAATGTTCTGGTAACACAGGTGACTTCGAAAGTGGATCGACAACAGAAGAACCAAGAATCTTGGGGTTGTTTACAGACTGGGTCCACCACTGTTATCCAAGCACCCTGAGTACTGCCCCGATGTACCAACATAATACACAAGGTCTAATACAGAGGAGTATGGGTAGAGTACAAAGAGTATGCAAACAGCAAGTTTGCATGTTTGCAAGTTTTACATTTTCTTTTGCCGACAAATAGAAATAGAATACATTTTTGTATTTTGTATAGCATAAGGACACAAGGACATATATTGTGTCGAGGACACAATATATTGTCACTAAAGTATAATTGTTTGAAGAGGTCCAGGGCGCAGAGAGCAAGAGCATGGCTGTGTTGACTTTGGGTTGGGTTGTTGTAATTTTGCATATTTACATTCATGTTATTGTTACAGTACATTATCATATCACAATACATGGAAAAAAATTTAAGATTAACTATGTCAGTGTGTATGATAATATGACAACATGTCATCCAGGGTATGAATAGATTTCTGGCAGAATGTTTAAATGAACTATAAATGGTCTAATTTCACCCTTAAGTAATCTGATAGCACTTCATATTGTTGCATTAGCATTCATATTGTTTGTCTTGTTTTACAGTAAATCTCGTTTTTATCCATAGAGTGTATCTATATTAGCTAGCTCTTATACCAAACAACAACATTTAGCCAACGTATTAACTAAGACACACTTCCCGGATAGGTAGCTAGCAGTGTTATACTCTTTATTAAACACACACAGCCACACAAAGCCACACAGGCTTAACTTGGATTGTATTCTTCTCCAGCACCTTATGTCTCAGTGTGCTGGTTAAACAGCTGCCAGGGCCTGATGTATTCTATAGGTGGGTGTGTGGGGCGGGACACAACAGGAGGAATACAGTCTAGTGTGTGTGTTTGTGTGTGTGCATGTGTATGTGTGAGTGATTGTGAATG
>OMKQ01100125.1:3044-22478 GCA_900302335.1 Phycis phycis
GCCTCTGTGTGTGTGTGTGTGTGTGTGTGTGTGTGTGTGTGTCACTCTTTGTGCTCTCAAGAGAAAGTCAGGCAGCCATAAACCCAACGGTATATGACATTTATCTGCCCACGCTGTTGTCCTTTGAAGTGTGTGTGTGCGCTTTGATGCAGCCTGAACAGCGCGCTCTGAGGACACATGTATAAGTCGACAGGAATCTGGTGGAGACAATGGAGGTCGGACGATGTCATTGACTGCGCACGGACTTGTGAAAGGAGTTGTAAGCTCTCGGTTCTTGAGTATGTATTTGTTTAGTGATTAATCACTCAAGCCAGTGCAGGGATGGGCCATTCAACTATTCTAGGGCTGATTTATTAATTTTTTTCCTGCACTTCGTAGATTTGTCTGGCTTTCTTTGTGTGTGTGTGTGTGTGTGTGTGTGTGTGTGTGTGTGTGTGTGTGTGTGTGTGCGTGTGTGTGTGTGCGTATTATAACATGAAGAATCTGGACCAGAGGGAGATGAAGCGCTGAGAGAGGACAGCTTAACGTTAACATATGGTTAGTTAACATCAGGTTAATTAAGTTAACAAGAGTTCAGTTAACATATATTATTTTGTTGAATGATAGTTGTGCTAAAATGAGGTTAGTTAACATAAAGTTAGTTAACCATAGTTAAGTACGTTTACATGAAAGCTGACATTAGGTTAGTTAAATACAGGTTAGGTTAGTTAATGTTATGTTAGTGTATGTTCTTGGGAGAAGTCAAGTTAATGCTAACATTAGGTTAGTTAAGTTAATGTTAGTTAAGTTAATGTTAGGTTAGTTAAGTTAATGTCAGCCTTGGGGAAATTAGTACCCAAACAATCCCGTATTTCTCCAACATTTCTCCTTCTTTGGCTCATTGATCGGTTGCCCCTCACACTAACTTCTTTCCGTACGGCTCCTTCCAGACAGGACACAAGAGGAGACATACGGTGTTAGCACAGAAAATAAACTAAATGACCCAGGCTGACATTTAAGCCTAAATTTTTTACAGACAAGCATTGGAGACACTGATTTGGCGAAAGGCCAAATCATACTTCTCTATCAGCAAGAATTTGAAGATCTGAAAATATCCCCTTCGCTACTCAAAGAGTGTATATCTGGACATGCAGTCCAAACGTATGATGTTGGCGTAGCAATAATAATAAAATAGATACATAACATACATAAAATTTAGACCTATTATGTGTCTACAAAAAGGTTATATTAAGTATCTGATATCCAACAATGTGTTCTACAAATTTAATAAAGTTACACTTTTGAAAGTTGAACAAGTGCAGAAGTGGGTCTGTCACACACACAGCTTGTGTTTTCACTCAACTTTGCAGTTGTTTGACAGCAAGCTAAGAAGTCCCTTAACCGAATGGGAATGATGTAGTCAACAACCTGGTCCTTTGTTTCCTATAGTGTGTTGAAGCCCATTCCCCTGACAAAGCACCTTTTACTGAGCTCTAAACCAAAAAGAAACGAAAAGGTAAAAAAAACATGTAAACAAATAAATAACTTCCTCATACATTAGCATTATGAATAACATTTGCCGGAAATGTGAAGCTAGCACGATAGCACTGTCACACACGCTGACACTGAACAGAGCACAACCTCGGGGCCAGCAGTGCAGGTCAGGGTCTCATCTAACGAACGGTCCTGGTTGTTTGCTGGAGACCGCAGCTAACTGACTTCCATTGTTTTCTGGGCTTCCTGAGAAAACTGTGCATGAGAAACGGTTTTATTAGCGCATCTTGGACAAGCCCCAAGATCACTTTAATGGGGTCAGGAAAACAACTTCATAATTTGTAGACCTATGTTGAAAGAAAATACCTAAATGATAAGTATTATTTACTTATTTGGGCTAATTGTTTTTTTAGATACATGTTTTTAAAACACAATTGAAGTGCTACAGTTGTAGTACCTAGATCTGTGAACAGAGCCTTTCATAATAATAGTATGATAATAATACTATGCATCGTGCTTGCAAGCTAGCCCTCTTTTACGTAACAGATATGAGTAACATGTAACGTTTGAAGATTCTTATGAGGTAAAAATATGAGGTATTTTTGTTTCTCCTTTTCTTAGCCTTCCTGAAGCTAGCCCCATGTCCTCAAGAACTGACCAATCAGGGAAGGAGCATGGAAAAAAATGAAGAAAATCCAGTAAAAACTGAAAGAAGCACTTTTTGCAATTCTAAAAAAAACATACTGAATTAGATGAAAGATGCAAGTGTTCAGACAGTGAGCTAATTTAAAGAGGTTATGAGGTTATAATTCTTATTGAATATGATCAAATGTGTGTGCTGTGTTTTTATTAGAAGCAGACAAAACTTAAATCTAAAACATGTCATCAAAAGTGTGTTGGTTAAAATCGTCCGGTCGCAGTGGCAGTGGCACCAGCACTGAGATTAACGTACGTATCAAAACGATGTAAATACTGTCAACGTCAGAAAAAAGATTGTGTATGAGAACCGCTCGACTCCTCTCATCAGACACTGTCAGAAGCCTCTTGTGGTTTTATTCTATCATGTACAACTGGAAAATTCCACGCGAGGAATTACTTGTGCATAGGAATGCCCCTAATTGTTGAGATAAATTTGGTTGAGATGGGGATTAAACCGCCAACCCTCCGGTTGTGGAACACACGCTCTACCCACTGAGCTATGCCACCCAGTTGACAACTGGAAAGCAATTAGCCGAGTCAAACGTAACAATTGGACAGCTAGGCTCAATGTTATCTCTATGGGAGTTTTTGCGCATGTTTAATCGCAAATAAGTATGAAGTTTACAAAAATGTTAAATACATAGCACAGCTATACGGAAGTAGACCTTTGTAATACAGTTTGACTGAAATCTCAAGATTCAGTCGTTTAGTTTCCATTAATTGCACAAATTTGGCGTGAGGAAGAATAATATGATGAAAAGCGATATCTAGATTGTGCATTCCTATGCACAACAATGAACCACCACTGATGTTTAGGTATTGTCTGGGTTTTGGTTTTCCAGATGAGCGTTTTGGTGAAAGACTTCTGTAGTCGGCGACACTTGTCTATATTAGCATATTTTTACACTGTGTGAATTCTTTCACCATAAGTATCTGTGTTTAGACAGGACCCTTTGGTGTAGCATGTGAAGAGAAAAAAACGACTAGTCTCTGTTTAGATGGGACCCTTTGTTTGTAGCATGTGAAGACAGAAAATGTTCAACAATCTCCCACTCTTCATTTTTTTTTATCTGTCACTCATTTTAATGTTTCTATTTTTGTTTTAGTTTTAGTTTGTCATGCACACAAAATGTTCTCTTACTGTGATAATGAATCTAAGATAGTAGTGTGAAAGTGATGTTAATCCACCAGGCTCCAATCCGACTCCCACGCTAGAATCCACGTGAACCAATCACAGCTGATTGGTTAATGGCAACACACCATTTATTTATTTTTTACACACAAAAAGCTTTTTTTATGTTTTTTTTAGAAGTTATGTGTAAAATCGTTTGGCTCACACTGCTTTCAAGATAAGTGCATATGATTCTATTGCAATATGTTTTACAATTTACCTTCTCTCATTAATGCCAGGATAAACTCATTGTCATTATCACTAAAATCATGATTTCATCCTATTTAACCCATGGAGACCTACCACCACTTTGTTTTCTGGTCATGTGACCCAAATAAATAGGCAACTGGTTGGTTAGGGTTTTTCTTATGTGGCGATGTCATCAAGACATCTTGAAGAGGAAACACTTTAGGGAAACATCTGTGCTTCTGAATAGCCTGATTGATGCTAGTTTTCACCAACTTACTTGATACCCGACCGCCCTGCTGAGTTTAACAGCTTAGGATAGCGTCTAAAATGTCAGGGCTGATGCACTGTTTCTCTCCACAAGCTTTACTTGACAAGCACAAACATATTATGAAGTGTTACTGAGTGGTTGATGATAACGTTTTGTACATTTAAGTTAATCGTTCATAAAAATAACTTAAATCGATTGTTTTGAGACAAGCAGTCGAACTAGGTGGACATTTGTTTGTATTGATATCCAAAACTTAGATGTTGTAGAATTTGTATTACATTAAATAAGTAATGATAAAAGTTGCTATCAATTGAAGCATAACAGCTTTATTTATTTATTACAAAATGGTATGACTCTCCTTGAAGTCTTAATGGGTAATTATTTATTATGCTTTCCATTTCTGGACCAAGAGACACGTAACTTGACTTTCTTCTTTTAAACTAAATGGTTTATTAGCTTGCAACCAAGAGCAAATTCATGTTTCTTTTTAAATTGTTTCTGTCTTTTGGAAGGAGGTATTTTTCTACATATATATATTTGAAATTACAAATGCAAAAAACACATCCACCCATTAATGAGCAAAGCTAAAACTAAAATGCCAATAAATATGGGACCCAGCACTGGACCATTGGCTCATTCCTACCTTGAACACTGTGAAGTAGTAGAATTATTTAGAGTGTGTTTTACTGCATTTACTGCATACAAGCAATCAACATTATAGCCTATATTCATCATACCTGATGAACATTTCTGCATCCAATGACATATTTGTCATTCCTTTATTGTCAAAGCGTTTACACTTAAGTTAAACTCCCTCATTATTGAAATTTTGTTAACATTTTGAAAATATTCAAAACATTATGAAATATACCTCTTCTAACCTCAAAACTCAATAAAAAAGATGTATCTGCACTTGATAACTGATAAGGATTTTGGCATATTCAACACTAAAAATGTGTTGGGACATAATGCAAATTTACTTTTTACATTAACAGACAAATTTAAGGTTCTTCCATATTTAAACCTTGTAAATTGATCAACTGAAAACTAGACAATAATAATTAACTTCAATTTTTTATATATATATATATATACATATATATATATTTTACTACTTTAAAGCGATGTCTTTGTTTTTATTAGTGGAATGGGCATTCATAGGAATAGCCAAGGTTGCCATGTTGCTGGAGTATGGTAAGGTAAAAGGTAGGTAAAAGCGCTGCAAAGTGTCGGTAAAAAGTAATTTCAGTATATATAAACCAAGTCATTGTTAAATATGCTTTTGATCGTTTGTAATAAATGATATGCTTTGTTCTCAAATGTGATTCAAATTGGAGTGTTCTTTTGCAACCCTGCGCAAAATGATGTACAGTCAATTTTGTGATAAATATACAATACAAGAATAATTCCTAGAATGATAGTGTTTATATTTATATCATGGTTTTTGTTCTATATTATGAAACAGTATAATGTTGACACATTTAACTTACTAGTGTGGTTCTGTGTATGTCTATGCCTAACATTTACATTTACATGTAGGGCATTTAGCAGACGCTTTTATCCAAAGCGACTTACAAAGAGTACATTTGTCATAAGAAGGTGAAACATTTAATTGCTGATAATATAGTAAGAAAGTCACCAGAACAAGTTTCAAGCATTTCAATTGCTAGGTTAACCGTAATTAACGTAATTGCTAGTATACAACATCTCTAACTAAGTGCCAAGTTACAAAGAGCGATAACTAAGCTAATTAATGGCTCTTCCACTGCATGGTACCGGCTCAACTACTCTATCCTTCTGGCCTTTTTTGTTACTGTGACTGGTTTCAGCTCCGTGAGGTTCATAGTGAGCTGAGGCTTTGCCAGAAGGTGACATGAAAGCACTGCAGACTATTGATTGGCCTGAGAGAATCGTTGACTGATGTCATCAAAACATGGATGACGTCAGTCACATATTGAAGAACACTCCGATGCACAGCCACTTGTAAATCCCCTCATCTGCAAACTGACATTGGTTACAATATTTTATATATGGATTAGTAAGTTAAAAGGAATTGTCTAAATACATATATTTAGGATATTTTGGAGAAAGGGTGGAGCATAAGCTCATCTTCTCTTGGCTACATGAAGTTCAAGGTTGAATCCATCTTTTTCACTGGCACGATTCATATTGGAAAATGTACGTTTTCTAACTTGATTAGATTGGTGCTTGTGTACCTGGTAACAAAAGTGATTAGAATTGACTGGAGTGAAGTCTAGTTGACTTGCTACCATGCAGTGGAAAGCCCTCACCAATCTGTATTGTTAAATCATAGATGCCTACTGGGCCAGCCACCTAGCCTTGTGAGGCCATCCACATATTACAACCCTACAACCTAGCTTCATGAGACTATCCTTATATTAACATTTCTGTTTTTACATTAATGCCATCTAGCCTTTACTGGGTAGTACTTGAAAATATGGTTATGGCCTTGTGTCATTAAAATAATTCCTGCCAATTTGATTAAATAACTTAGTGAGACTAATGCTATCTTTGCTCTGGACGAATCCGGTTGGAAGTAAAGCAAAAACATATTTTCCTCTGAGAAAAATCTTCCAAACAGATTTCTGGTCATTTAACGTTATTCAGTCTATCAAGTATACAGTTTTATTCGCTCTGTAGATTGCTACATGTTCCTTTGGTGCCATCATTTGGCAGAGAGACTCCAGTGCTCCTTGTTCATCATGACTATTTGGCAGTGAGACTCCAGTGCTCCTTGTTCATCATGACTATTTGGCAGTGAGACTGCAGTGCTCCTTGTTCATCATGACTATTTGGCAGTGAGACTGCAGTGCTCCTTGTTCATCATGACTATTTGGCAGTGAGACTCCAGTGCTCCTTGTTCATCATGACTATTTGGCAGTGAGACTGCAGTGCTCCTTGTTCATCATGACTATTTGGCAGTGAGACTGCTGTTCTCCATGTTCATTGTGAACCAAAATTTCCCTCCCCCAAGCACTAATAGTTTAATTCAATGGGCTTGAGGTCAGACTGATCTGCTGAATTTGAACTCTGAGGTCAGGATGGTCTGCTAGTTACCAATCCCAGTTACCAGTCTGTTAACATTAACTGGATCAGACAGTGTGACCTCTGGTAAACATATTTCCCTGAAAATACACTTTTTGTTTCAAGAGAAAGTCCTCCTCATCACGGAAGTAATATATTAGCACGACACATAGAACCTGTATCTAACGGATATACTGTATATCCTGAGCTAAAAGCTAAGAATCACCATTATTGCTGCTTTCCTGTTTTTGTTCAGCTTTATTTATTTGAATAGTCAGAACAGAAAACAATAACATGTCTGACAAACTCAAGTCCTAAAAGTGTTTCACACAGTAGCTCAACTGACTCTCATGCACACGACCAAGTGTCAACAGTAAAAAGTGCACATTTTCAAACAGTTTTGTCCATAAAGCATCTATAGACACCAAGCCATGCATATCTAAAGTTGGGTCAGTTTTGTTTTACACATATCACTGCTATGTGTTCTCTATATCTTAGCTTCAAAATGCTAATATCCTTAATGCTTATTAGTTCCCACTTAAATATGAGGTGATTTATATTTTATCGAATTATCCCAATATTTCCTGCCACATAACTGAGCAGTTTTTCACAATTTGATTAAAGCAGCGCTCACATTGTGATCTTGAATCAAAAACAATTTCATTGTATCATAAGGATTCTCTTTGGCGACACCTATGGCAGTAATTTCAGGTGTGTTTTTCGACCATACTTCAGTCATTTGGCAGTTGGTTTACTGGCCACAGCAGCAGAGACAGTGCGCCGCTGAACACAAAAGGAAGTCTGTTGCTTTAGCTCCGCCTAACCTCCCTGGTGGAACCACCACTGCTGGGTAATGGAAATCTCCTCACTAAATGTGATAAGATTGTGATTTCTCCCGGTAATGTTGACATGGCAGCCAGTTAATAGCCTTCATGATAATCTAAATGCAAAGGCGTTCATCAGTGGATCTTATACGTAACATTTTTGCATTCAAATATCTAAAACGCTAGACCTATGTTAAATATTTTGTTGAGTTGTGTAGTTACATTATCCACATTGTTTCCAACAATATTCAAACCAAGAGAAATATGTTGCTTTATTCACGGTCACAGTCCGTTACATTTGGTTGCATCTCAATGTCGTTATGGACGTCTCCTTTTAATTGCATTTTAGGCTATTTTTTTAGGAATGAGTGCTTTGTAGTTGG
Source organism: Phycis phycis (assembly GCA_900302335.1). NCBI lineage: Eukaryota > Metazoa > Chordata > Actinopteri > Gadiformes > Phycidae > Phycis > Phycis phycis. Next base: position 11,097 of record OMKQ01100125.1, read on the forward strand.
CCTATTGTGCAGAAATATTGACCAAGCAATGGCTCTATAGAGGCGAGTGCTGCTGCTCAATCATCTCCTGGCCAAGAATACACTGCTAGACACACGGGACTCACACCATTGATCGCGTCTTTAGTTCCCTGGGTGACACTGCTATAAGTATGATTATTTATAAGTATGATTGTTATATAACAGCGCTGGGCTAACTCATGTTACATTTTCTACATCTGGATAGTCGACTCATCTAATGACAAGTTAGAATTTTAACGTTATGTTACTTGCGGCTATTTCATTATAATTGAATGACTTCACGTGATTAAAACTTTAATACGAGTTATGTCAGATAGACGCCATGATGTCATCAAACTACGTCTTTTGTTATTGTTTTGATTGAGCAATCCCTTGTGGCAGAAATTACATATTATACCCTCATTATACCCAGACATTTATTTACAGGAAAATCTTTGACATTACTTAATGTGCTTATGCTTTCATTCTGTCTTTTAAGTTGGTGTAAAAGTGAGTGCGTGTAGTAGCATTTGGGGCCATCTTTGGGGGTAGGGTTGAAGAAAGTAAGCCAAACAGACCTGGGCCATACCCTAACTGCATCGCCCTGAACCCCCTATTCTACAGTGAGTTCATGTGTGTTCAGCTGCTCAGCAGGACGATGATGTAGATGAGCAGCAGGCATATGAGGATGAGGGTGAAGTTGACGAAAAGCTCCTGCAGATTCCTCTTGGTCTGTGGGTTCACCTCGATCTGAGATGCCCGGCGTATGGCCGACTTGGTCATGTGCTGCACGCGCTCCATCTGGTAAACACCTGGGAATCAGGTCGGTCCTCCGGGAAGGTTGACTTCGGACACGTTGGTCACGGTGACTTTAGAGTCCACAATCTAAGCTCACTCACAAGCTTGTTGTGTTTTGATTGGAGCTGAAGACTTAGGTCAAACTCTGAATTGGAGCTGAAGGCTTTGGTCAAACTCTGGATTGGAGCTGAAGACTTTGGTCAAACTCTGGATTGGAGCTGAAGACTTTGGTCAAACTCTGGATTGGAGCTGAAGACGTTGGTAAAACTGTGCCTGATGGAGGTTGGTTGAGTCATGAAGATCTGAACCAGACTGTCGCTGATTGAAAGCGTAAATGAACAGCTGAAATGGTTGATTTGGAGTTGAACTCATGTAAAGGTTATGGTCCCTTCAAACTCTTCTGTTCCTGCTGAATGTAACCTGTTAAGAAAAGAGGAAAAAAGTTATGTGTAACATTTAGAAACGCATAAAAGTACTAAATGAGTACAAATGAGTGATTAATTAAATGTTTGTGAATACATTCAGTAAATCATTTCAGAATATATCAGAATATACAATCAGCATACAGTCATTCAGTAAATATCATGTGATGATGATATGAATTTACCATTACAAAGTGCCACCAAAGTGTATTTGAGGCTTGTAATGATAGTTATTTGCTGTATGCACACTGTTTGATTTTTGTGTCCTCCTAACAGACTCAGTTAGATGATACATCCTCAAAGTCTCCCAAGTATTAATCTATTTTCCATTCAGGGTCCCAATGTGTGCATGCACAAACACATACATGCAATCTAAGTCTTGCATGCTTCCAAGAGCTGTCAGTGTGTAAGCATTCCACTGCTAGCTTATCAACACTTCCTTCATGAAGTGCCTTAAGTCCCTTTATCCATGGCGGCTCAGTGGTCAGCCTTGTTGCTTTACAGGTAGAACTTCCCTGGGTTAGCTTGCATGTTTTCTCCCAAGAAACACATTAGCAGCATGCGTCTGGATCCAATACTCAGCTAGCTAACGCTCTTAATGGGGGAAATGGCTTACAGAAAATGCTCTCATAAACAAATGAAATACCATAGTACATTCAACTATACTTTACTAAAAGTAAAAGTACTCTTATTTCATTTTTATTTCTTTTTTTTCCTAGCTCTAAAGAAATAATATAATAATATATGATAAGTAAAATAAATAAAAAAAAATAATAAAATAAAATTATGTTTAAATTACCTCATGTTTTTTAGTCCACTCAGGGACTTGTGATCTGGATATTTATATATGATGATAACGCATGGTTCTGATCTATAACAATGGTTTGGAATTTGAGCCACTGTGTATTTCATATGCACCCGTGTGTGTGTGTTCCATTCCATAGCAGTGAGGCTAATCTCAGTGTCAACTACAACAGGTGTTGGCTTAAGGCCACACACAAGCACAAACACACCCATACATACACACTTACATAGGCGCACACACACACACACACGCACACATGCACACGCACGCATGCACACGCACATATACCCATGCGTACATACACATACACACAAACACAAACACGCATTTCCATGCATATGTGTGTACACACACACATGCACACTCATGCGTATGTGCACACACACACACACAGACACACACACAGACACACACACACACACGCACACGCACACACAAACCAAGATTACAATGCACTAGTACTAGTATTGCACTCTTGAATTACATCGATGAACTAGGAAGTTAGTTATGTAACATATTCAGAGCAGACTAGTGTTGCACTACAAGGGTAATTGGACTAGATGACCTAGAACATACTTACTTATTACTACTGGTAGTTTTAGTAGTACAGTATTAGTATGGAACTAGGACATTAGATATGTAACACATTCAGAGAAACAAGGAGAGAACAGTAGTAATGGATTAAGATAAAAGTTCTATATGTCTTACCACTTTAAACCACTCAGTATCCAAATACTCCAAATTCTCCAAATACTCCAAATAATTTTCGATTTTGTGAACCAAAGCCACATTCTTGGTGATTTACTTAAACAACTTGAAGTATATATGAGAGTTTCTTACCTTAAAGAGGAAGGCCAGCTGATGTGATAGAAGAGAGACAGAGGGGCGATCTGTAGCTGATGTTAGCTGGGGAGCAGGGACTTTAATAGCAGAGCAGAGGAGAATGTTAGACAGAAAGAGGCAGAGACATGGGAGAGAGAGAGAAAGAGAGGGGGGGTATGGAGAGGGAGAGAGGGAGGGAGAGAGCAATAGATAGAGATATAGAGAGAGGGAGAGAGGGAAGAAGAAAGGAGAGAGCGAGAGAGAGAAAGAGACATAGAGAGAGGATAGAGAGAGGGGGGAGAGGGAGGGAGAGAGAAAGAGAGAGATAGCCTGGGAGTGGGAAGGGGGAGGAGGGGATATAGAGAAACGAACATCACTATAAAAAGTTGATGAAAAACAGGTGTGTGTGTGTGTGTGTGTGTATATGCATGCATGTCTTAACAAAGACAAATCTCTCTGAAGCCCTGGTATAATGAATCAGATTTGATATAAACAATAACATTGAATACACTGATGCTGACAAATACATTGTTTATGGCTAGCCAGGGATTTTTAAATCATTAAATCACTAAATCATTCAAATATAACAAAAAGCTTACGTAAAGCTAAAGAAATGTACACACACGCATAGCTATCGTTGAGATACCAGAGTATACCAATAGGTTTGTTAGAGCATGGTAACAAGTTGTGCTACAGCAAAGGATAGCTATATGCTACTTATAGGGCATCAAGTGTGTTGCAAGTACAGTGTACGTGTATGTGTGCGTGCATGCCATGCACTGGTTGGACCCTGTCTCCAATAGATGTCCTGGTTTTGTCTTCACTAGACGTCTTCGTGTCTCCATTAGATGTCCTGGTTGTGTCTCCACTAGAGAGAATTGAGGCAAAAGTAGTTTTTGTAAAAATAACGATTCGCTCGGCCCCCGAAAAACTCTACCTCATACGGTCGCCTTGCACATAAACACAAATGAAAAGCCACAGTGTCATAGCTATCAAGACGATTAACACGTTAGCTGTCCGTGCTGTTATAGGAGTTGCTACTGCGCTAACACATCAAGATGAGTTAGCATGGAGACTACAGACAGACGAGAGAGAGGAACATGCTATGATCATATTGTTATCATGTTTATTACAGTATTCATCAAGTTGCCCTTCAACTGAAATATGGAAAAAGTTTAGATACCTTCATGATATTGTCTCTTACATTTTATGGCCACATATTTGTGCACTTTTTCTATGGCAAAAGTCTCAAGTATTGAGACTTGGAGTTTCAAATTATATTCTCTCATTACTCATCTAGCAACACTCAGTATTTAAAAAGTTAGCAAAGATTGTTGGGTCAAAGTTTTAAATTAATTTGTTCTGCTTATTATTCAGTCAAATGAGAAATATAATACAGCATGTATGTTCCCTCTATTCAGCAAAGAAAACAAATAAATAGAGAATGTTCAAGCAAACAGAAAAAAGCTAAATGGTATGCAGGGACCAGTTATGCAGCCTTACATGGTGAAATACTCCAGTTGGGAGAGAGAGAGAGAGTGGGGAGAGAGGAAAGAGAGAGGGAGCGAGGTGGAGGAGGAGAGAGGGGGAGGGAGAGAGAGAGAGAGAGAGAGAGAGAGAGAGAGAGAGAGAGTGGACAAGAGCAAGATTACAAAACTAAACAACCCAAAAAAGAGACAGGGGAGAGGGAGAGGGGGGGGGGGAGGGAGAGAGGGGAGAGAGAGGGCAGAGAGAGGGAGATGGGGGAGAGAGAAGAGATAATGGCAAGAGAGAGGGAGCACAGCGGAGAGCAAGATTACAAAACTAAACAACCAAAATAAGGGAGAGGGAGGGCTAGAGGAGGGAGAAGGGAAAGAGAAAGGGAGATAGGGGAGGGGGGTATGAGGGGTTGAGAAGAAAGGATGGCAAGAGAGAGCTAGAGAGAATTTCTGAGTGGGAGGGGGAGAGGAGTTGTGAGAAAGAGGAGAGGGAGGGGAGAGAGGGAGACAGGGGGTGTTGAGGAGAGTGATGATAGGACTGAGTGAGGCATCAGTGATCCCCCCACACTCTGCATTGCTCTAGATAGGCCAGGCTGGTTCTTACCAGAAATACTCAGCTCTAACAATCTCCACAGAGTTCTACTGAGAGCAACATTTGGACTTTAATATATTGTCCTTTAAACCTGCCTGATGCACTTACTTTCAAACCAGTCATTGCCTTAGTTGTGATTATTTAGCATTGGGTCAGGAAAGTGTCTGTGTGTGTGTATGTGTGTGTGTGTTAGAGGGGCAGATACGATTATCAGAAACAACTGGTGGAGCAGAGGAAGAGCAATAGACTTAGCGTCTGTCTGCCTGCCTACCTGTCCATCTGTCTGACTCCCTGCCTGTATGTTTGTCTGTCCATCTGTACGGGTTTGTGTCTGTTGTGTTGTACCACGATATTTGTTGTACTTATATTGTTGCAGAAGTCATAGTAGCATGGGACATTGGCCCAGGAGCTAAGGAGGAGAGTGATGGTAACTGTCATTCAGAAGGTTGCTAGTTAAATCCCTGGCATCTCCTAACTGAGTGTTGAGGTGTCGCTAACTGCTCCTGATAAGCTGGCCATACATGGTCAATGTGTGTGAATGGATGTGTCTATGAATAATCAATAATTGCAAGTATGCATGCAACGTAAATACAGTCCATTTACCATTTATATGTTATAAATGCAACCAGACTGGCCTGTGTGAACTTGCCAGCGTGTGACAGTAGAAGACCGAGACCCCTGTAATCTCTGGCATTCTCTCTGTCTCCTGTTAGTGCCTCGAGTGTACAACACACCAGAACTGTGCTATACTGTAACTATACAACAAACCTTTTGTTATATCTCCAGAAGTATCAAACACACCTCAACACATCAAATACACATCAGCACCACTCTGGACAGACAACTGCTGCTGGTCCAAGTACAGAAATATATTTGTGACACTCTTACAACTTCTGAAGTTATCAGTACACTTGCCTTGTAAATGGATACCCTTCACTTTACTTCCAGGGCTCAAAGTTGAGAAATGTTATGCTGTTAAAAGATTTTTTCAACGTTTTTTAAATTGTCCTTAGGCTACTTGCTTGTCAAACTCTAGATTTGTTAAATCAGTCAACGTGTTAACGAAGACCTGTGAAGATCTACAGCTCAGAGACTGTCCACACACCTTCCGCAAAGGTTTGCGTCAAGTCATCTCTGATTGGTCGAGCAGGGAACCACGCAGTGTTTTGTGTTCAACAGCCAGACGTGAGATTATGTTAACGTCTAACAAAAGCATCTACGCTGCGTTGCATTCTCTCTCGCTCAGTTTCACCCCCCTCGCTTTCCTTCCCCCCCTCTCTGTCTATCTTCCTCCTCTCCCTCTCTCTCTCTTACTCTCTGTCTCTCCCTCGTCTCTCTACCTGTCTCTCCCCCTCTCTGTTTCTCCTATTTCTTTCTCCCCCTTCTCTCTCTCTCTCTCTCTCTCTCTCTCTCTCTCGCCCTCTCTCTCTCTCTCTCTCTCTCTCTCTCTCGCTCTCTCTCTCTCTCTCTCTCTCTGTCTCTCTCTCTCTCTCTCTCAATTTCTCTGTCTTGTACTATGAAATCCATGCTTGTTTTATTCACCATCACACAGTTCTATTTAGAGCATGCCTATGAACAAAACTAAACAAAAAACATCTAAGCCCTCTGATTAGCTACTGCTTGAGCTGCGCGGTAAATACTTCTTCTAGTCCAGTAGCTAAGAGGTCCCAGGCGTGGGACAACTTGGCCCTTGCAGTGGAAAATAACTATTTATACAGAAGAAGGTCATTCCTCTCTCACATATAGAAACAGTACCAGATGGGATGTCCAGGGACACCAATCACAGTCCATCCCCAAACCCATGATCTGATTTCCTCCCACATGGTGTGATAATGGACCTGTTCATTATTTATCATAAGATTTGATTAGGTCAAAAGATTAGGTTAGAAAGGCATGTATTGACGTTTCTTACTGAATCTGTAGAATCTGTAGATACTTTAGGTATATTCAGTTTGCGATTGTAGGCTATGTTTTTCTTACGCTCCCATATCATTTTCTTATACTTCTTGGACAATCAATTGTTCACAAGTTATTCCTTAATGCAGTTCCTTTTGTTTTGCTTCTAATGTGTTTTTAAGACAGATAGACTGCATGGAGTATATCAGTCTGGTGTTCCTCATGCACACAATTAGGACCTCGGGCTCAACAAGGCAGAGACAATGTGGATGCTGCCCTTTCAAAGGTGGTCCAAGATACAAAGTACAGACTCACATGCAGACATGAATCCACATTCATAACATTCCTGCCATTATTGTTTGACAAGTGTATTGTGTGTTCAGCACTCAATGTAAAGCCCACCTTTCTGTTTTCATTACTATTTTAAACTTTCAGCTGCTAAGCACAATTATGGAAAGCCGTATGAGATTGAACATTTAGATGGATTCTCGCAGCTTGTTGAATAAGGGCCTTAGTTGGCCTTACCCAACCAAAGGTTTAGACTTGCTTTTCTAAGCTAGGCATTAGTTGCATTTGAAGGAATCTCATGATAAGTAATAATATACATTTTCGTCATTATTTTCATTAGATAGATAGATACTTTATTCATACCCTTGGGGAAATTCAGGTGTCCAGCAGCTCACACAGGCATATGAATATATATATATATATATATAGATTAGAGACAATACACAATTACTTAATAAAATAGGGTTAGGGTTAAATCGAGAGAAAGAAATGGATGAATAAAAGGTGCCAATAAGGAAGGAAGATTATTGTATGGAGGCGAGGGCGAGAGAGAGAGAGAGAGAGAGAGAGAGAGAGAGAGAGAGAGAGAGAGAGAGAGAAAAGCCCAAGGCATGAGCCTATGCTGAAGTGTTGTAAAGCCTGATGGCTGTGGGGACGAAGGATCTCCTAAACCATTCAGTTCTGCAGCACAGCGAGTTGAACCGTCCACGGCGGCTGCCTCCCTGACCTTCTAACCTTCCAGGATAGTCTGCACCTTACTCCGTATGCACCTTTCCACTATTCCCCAGTGAGTCCAACTTCCTGCCCAGCCTTCAAATGTATTTCAGTGTCTGTATGGATTGTTAATGTGAGTCAACAGTTTATGCTATATTTTATTTTTCCACAGCTAACCGTGTTTGCTGCCAGTGGTGGCGTTAGCCCTCATCAGCCAATGTTCTGCCCGTAGCCCTGAATATTTTGGTTTGTTTGGAGCTGATTTGTTTTTGCAGACTGGAGGTTTGCTTGTGATTCCATTTATTCAGGCACTATAAAGCACTGCACTCATGCCGTCAGTAGACATTACGTCATTGCGTCGCAATCATAAAATGTGGCAAGCAGTCAGCTTATCCCTCAAGTGGTTTATTGTCCACACAGTGCTAGGGCTGGGTACCAAACTCAATACTTTTAAGGGTACCTGTTCAAGTTAAATTGACAAATTCCGGAACCTGAAATGGCGATGGTTCATCTAGTGGGTGAGGGAGTATGCTATGTTTGAAGTTTTCTAAACTGAACACAGACTCGCTGCAATTGCAAAGCACGTCTAACCTGAGTAAATACCTGATCAAGCACAAAATACATATAAAGGCCAAGGTGTAGTGTAATGTACATAGTACAACATGTAATGTAATAATGAATGATTATTAATATAGCAATCATTTTCATTATTGCTATCAAACATGTACGATGTTTGATAGCCCTGCAACTTACATTAGCATGCCTGCAGCCAGTGCCCAAGAAGTTAAACCCTCCGTGGCCAACGAGACTGGGACATCGACGACTTCAGGTAATTCATCAGCTAGTTAAATTGTTGTCGGAGATAACTGGGCTTTTTTCACTGTCTTGATAGACGTTAGCTTAGAATTTTGGGGTATTTACGAAACCTATGTGAAAGTATGAAAGCCATAGTAGGCCTATGCGAATTGCATATTATTTATGGGGAAATATTACACCATGGGAGAGTGAATGACAGACACACACACACACTTCAATTTAAGTTGCATAAGATGAAGTCACTTTACTAGACACAATATATTTTTTATATTTATTTTCGTTATTGTTGTTATTATCATCAACTATCAGCTTGTCAGTCGGGTTGCCTCTTGCTTTCATAGACATATCACCTATCCTGGAGACCATCCTGATCATGTGACTTTACATTCATTTTCGCTACATGGATCAGTCTGGACTTCTTAACTTCCCGTGATTGATTTTCAAAGGCCTTGTGTCACACTGAGCATCCCAGAGGTCATGTGCCTCACCTTGCCTCAGAAGACGTCACTCTGCTGGAGCCGCTCACTGCTTCGACTCCCAGAGCTTGTGGAGGATAATCACATGTGCTTCCTCCGATACACGCACATCACTGTTCTCGTGCTACGGTGACAGACTGTGACAGGGGGGAGTGAGGTAGGGAGATGTTTTATTTGTGTGGTGCGTAAAATGTGCCGAATAAATGCAGCTCAATCAAAAGTTAAATCAGGAAGATGACATTTCTATATTTCTCTATTTCTCATTGACCTATGTTGGGTTATAAATGTCCACACTGTCATGGCACAGTGTGCATAAACATCTCTCATTCATGCTCGTTGCTTGTTTGTGTGTTGTCTTGTTGTCTTGTGTTTTCACTGAAACTCCTTGCAGCCCACCTCCACCCGCTTCACCTCCAGGACCAAGCTCCACCTGTCTACAGAGAAAGGGATGATGTCCTCCAGGGCCGAGGAACTCCATCCATAGTCACACCACCACCAGTGTCTAGACACTGTCAGTGGAGAATCATATCCCAGCATACGTTATGGAGCCCTCGTCCCCATGAAGAATAATTTGACGGTGTGGGTGAAGTGTGTTGTAAATAAATGTTGTGGTTCATTTTTAATACTAGTTTCTCATGATTGAAATAACTATGTTGAAATTGAGATGTTTTTACTTTATACGACTGAAATTATTTTCTTGTTATTACAGAGAGTAAGGCACCGAAAATAGGTACCATTGGGTACCAGATCTAAATTCCAGGTGCTGGTACTGGTTCAAATGTGACCTGTGCCTAACCCTCCACAGTGCTTGCCTAAGGCTGGCTGAGATGCACATGAGGGAAGCCTGGGTGCTTTCATGCCTGAGCTGTCGGTCTATTCAATCAAACCATTGAGTCCTTCAGTTCACTTTAGCTGTGAACGTGATCCAACCCAACTATGGGAAGCAAACCAAAAAGCAATGCATTGTAGGTTGAACGCACACTGAAAATAATAAACATATTCAGCCACGTATGCATGAACTTATCCTGGATTAAAATTAGTCACAGTCATATGTGGTGCAATTGGGAGTTGAAAGCACTCATTGAAATATGGTCAGATGACTACAAAGCCATTTTGTGGTCCCCCATAAAAACACTTTAATTTGATTATTCAGTGAACGTCAAACGTTTTTTTTTTCAAAGCAAAATCCAAAAACCCAAGACCGCCCTAAGTAGTTGTTACTCCGCCATAAGGACATGTTGTCTTTCCCTCGGATGTTCTGTCCACGTGTTTACATTTGATTCCATTCACAAAGTCCAACGTGAACGCAAGCCGATCCAAATGCAACAAAGTACCAACTAAACCCCTGAGACGGATCGAGTCAAGTGAATCATGGGTGTGAAAGAGCTACCCACCTTCTTCAAAGTTGGAAGGCAAATAACTACATAAATATTAGGAATACAATGTCACACCATTAGGGCCCGTTTCCACGTAGCATTGTTCTCTAGCGGAAAAGCACTGGCAAGGTGCTGGGGAGCACACGGGTGACACGCTTATGTGGTGAGAGAAAAAAACACTGCACGCTTAAATATCAACCCAACGTAGATAAATAAAAACAAGTTTCGGAATACAAACGTATGTTTCTGTGCACGCTCTTATTTTTCTCACTAATAAACCACCAAGGCTCGGCAGTAGCTCAGTGGGTAGAGCGGGTGGACAGAGCGGGTCGTCCACTAACTGTAGGGTCGGCGGTTCGATCCCCTTGATCCTCCAACTGTCCACATGTTGAACCCCACAAATATACTGATTGTAAGTCGCTTTGGACAACAGCGTCTGCTAAAATGCCCATTTACCCATACAATTGTGATTGAAAGTTTTTCCAAATGCACATTAAATGTCATTCAAAGTTGATACCGTCGGCGTTGTTAATTCAACAGTTCATGCAGTAGTCCAGCGGGCCCCGTCCGACAACAACTGAAACAAACACTGCCAGCTGTAAAAATACAATAAACTACTCATAAAGCACATCACGGAGTCTTTGACTATTAAGACTCTCACTCACACACACAAAAGCGAAAACGAATTGAGCATGGAGCACATCGGTACAGATAACCAATGGCTCAGCAAAACAACACCCAGTGTTGTCTTAGAGACGCTTTAATTACACAACAGAGCGGCAAAAGATCAGACGTGCTCAGGCACAGCTGGAGTTGCGAGCGAGAGAGAGCGAGAGAGTGAGACCCCGACGTGCCATTTTGAAATTGGCATATGTGAGACATAGCATCAATTACAGCCAGCG
>OMKQ01100126.1:0-12016 GCA_900302335.1 Phycis phycis
CCTCAGCCCCCAAATGGACTGGATAGGTTCCTTTTTCATAAAAATGAAATAGGTGTGTAAAAACGTAATGTCTTTAGGGAGGTTGTCCAAAAAGTAAATTTCCTACAATATGTGTTCAACCCCTTGACTTCATGGTGGCCAAGGTTTCCCCTTCGGAAATGTCCCAACCTGATACGTTTTATGAGCTTCTTAACCCATTTTATGTTACCAGAGTATAATACATTTAGCTGAAAATATGACCCTTTTGTGGCTACTTCAAGTCTATCTCCACAAACGGCACCAAAATGCCCCGCACACTCGGGTCAGGCGACAAAGGACGAGGCACTGACGTTGCACAGTAATGCTTGTAAAACTACACTTGGAGGAATACATCACAACACTGAACAACATCCGGATGACACAAAGTGTAGAATTCGTCAATTTCTCAACCAACGGCGGAAAGGGAGTTGGCGGAAGGTCTGGCGTGAGGATTCTGGCTAGAATTATAATAAAACAATGAAACAAACCTTGTTCGGACTCCATATATTGCCACAGAACCACCGTGTGCAGTTAAAACACTAACTATGACCAGTTTCCCTCACGAGGCAGGCTAACCCCGGAAGATTGTCTAGAATTGAAATGTCCTTCCCGATCTTTGGATTCTCCCTGCATAGATGAATACCATGTCCCTTCATCTCCTACCGGATCGTAGGCAGAGTACTCTCATTCCTCTACCGAGTCCTAGGTTGATTACTCATGATTATTCTTATAAACACGACTGACCACAATTACCAGCCTACGCGTCCACTCGTAGGTTCTCACTGCAGAGCTACTTCTACTGTCGTCACTGGAAATACTACTAGCTATATAATCATGTCATAGCGGAACATCTCACGGTTCTATTGGACTCCAATTCGTTTGGACTACAATATTCAGCTCAGAATAACACTTTATTAGACAGGTACAAGTTACTAGTTACATACAAATAATACGAGACAATAATCAGAGAATTAAGATACCTGGGTTGTAGGAATGTGGCTACACGGATGACGCGTGGGAAGTTCTGGATACAGGTAGCTCCCAAGAGCAGCAGTGTCCATCGTGTCCCTATATACTGTTTTCCCAGTTATATGATGGCATTGTTTAGGAGATGAGTATTCTATTATCTAAGACCATTTGCTGTTGGTTCCCAGGGTCCACGCGGATGGTGAGGACCCTGAGTGGAGCTGACTGGGTGTTGCAAAATTTCCTGTGTATTGGGAATCCTAACCGCTAAGTTTTGCATGATGACCACCTAATTTCCTTGTGAGACTGAGACCGTTTTACTACACTTTTAAGTTAGTTAATCAAAATGATACCAAACATGATGTGAAAATTACATGGTAAAGTAACACAATAATTTCCACATACTTTCCCCCTTTCACCCCCACATCAGTGTCTTCACTGTGAAAGGTGTGATTCTCTGGCCCCCAGATGGTTGGGAGTGGGCCACAGTTAACATCACGTGTCTGTCTGCCACGCCCCCTTCCTCACTCGTTGATTCAGACTCACAGGCGCTCCGCATCAGACGATTAGTGGAGCCGACAAATCAGCCCTTCACTATTCACCTGGTATCGGATTGTCTTCACTGTTTGGTTCATGCAAGCATGCACTGCTGCGATTCATCCATCTCCTGTCTCGGTTTACCGATCCCGCCTGTTCCCGACTACGATCCCCGCCTCGTCCTTCCTGATCTCCGTTCGCCTGCCTCCCGTCCTGGATTCTCGATCCTGCTTGTTCCCCGCCAATCACAGTGGTAGATACACTTTCAGACTCTGGTTTCTCTTCCTCGCTGTAGTTATCTCCAGCAAAGTACTGAGCCTGCTACGTCGTGTTCACCTCTCTGCTTTCTTTGTATTTCCAGAACCACTTGCCAGCCTGCCGCTCTCGAATTGCCTGCTACCTGCCTACCACTTCTCCACTCCCTGCTTCATCTGCTACCTGCCCTTGGTCCATCCTCCACCTTCACCCACCCGGAACCATTCATCATTACTCTCCTGTTCTTCCATTAAAACTCTGTTCTCACTACCCAGTCTGTCTGTGTTCTGCATTTGGGTCTTCTCAACCATAAATCCTAACAGTTAATTGCATTATGTCAACAAATCCTGAAGTTCCTCTGCTGTCTGTCTCACAGGGGGGAAACGCCACATACATCACCACGTCGAAGTTCAGACCAAAAGGTTCCTGCCGGGAAAACCACCCCTACAAAAGTCTAGCCTACACCCCGTCAAGCAATGTACATTATATTCATACCAAATGAGAAGCGATAGGGTTTACGTTCGTTTTTTAGTTTTTTTTGTGAGTGTGTCAATTGAGTGTGTCAATCAGAAACACAGCCACACACTTTGCCCTTGTTTCCTCATTGCTGCCGTTTTCCTTTGAGCCGTACAGGTGGCGCGACGTCTCTCTCTCTCTCGCTCGTTTCACGGCGCTGCTTCGGCTGTCATGGGCCCCCGTTGGCGGTAACAAATGGGGTGGCAGGTGCCCCGCATCGTGCCGGAGACCGTGGCGGTGGCGCTGAGTGGGCGGTGTACTACATGAGGGAGATAAGCAAGGTCTTGCCTTCTGTGGCAAAGGACACCGCGGATTATGGAGGAATGGATGCATATTCCTTCCCCGGGTTCCCCTCGCTCAGCCTCTGAGGAGCGAAGCCCGGCTGTAACGCTGCTGTTCTGTGGAAGGCTCAAGGCGTGCAATTTGCGGTCCCCTGCGATGTGTCCAGGAGGTGGTCATGGAATAGAATTTCATGGCTTCGGGGGGCTATGGTTGGCGGGAGGGGGGTTGTAACCGCACACATTGACACAATGGCAATCAGACACAGTGTGTGTGTGTGTGTGTGTGTGTGTCTGATTGAGTCACACACACACACACTTGGGTTGTACACAGCCAAGACACATCTATGTGTGTCTTGCATGTATCCTGAGTCAAGGCAGCAAGGCAGACACGCACGCACGCACACGCAACACACATACACACATGCGCACACACACACACACACACACACACACACACACACACACACACACACACACACACACACTCCCAAAGAGCATCACTCACACGTGCACGTTCACAAGCACCATCCGTTGTGTTGAACAACACCTCTTGCGCTGTGCCATCTTAAAACGTCCAATTGTGATTTCCAAACAGCAATGCAATACATGTTGTACAATTAACCTTTTCACCTCAAATGAGTATGGCAGGCCTCCAGTAAGCATGCTATCTATGAAAGTTTCAACCTTTGTCAGCACTTTGACATGTTCTAATGCTGACAACCAGGCCGTACATGCTTGCTATTGTCCAACAGCCATCACCTGTAATGCGGGCATTGGTGGAAGCAAAAAGCGATCGATACATTTGTCAATTGCTCTTAAACGTCCTCAGGTCTTGTGTGTGGACCACCAGAGCTGCTCCTGCACAGTGGACTATGAACGTGTCCAATGTGTCCAGCATTACTAATGTACACACCACAGCAGAGGTTGGGGTGGCAGTAGCTCAGCGGGGCAGAGCGGGTGGACAGAGCGGGTCGTCCACTAACCGTAGGGTCGGCGGTTCGATCCCCTTGATCCCCCCTCCTCTTCCAACCGTCCACATGTCGAACCCCACAAATGTACTGATTGTAAGTCGCTTTGGACAAAAGCATCTGCTAAATGCCCCTTTAACCTTTAATGAACTGCATATTTTGGGAATGTTGATGGATTTATGAAATAAATTTTAATGCACATGGTTCCGATGCAGCGTTACTATGCGCATTTGTGCTAGCCGATACTTGGCACAATTCAGTTGTCATTATGGTCAGTAAGATGCATTTATTATATTAACAGTAAAAGGTGTCCTACCAACACCATGCTTTCCCTCCTGTGTGTGGTCACTATCACCTTAGTGGTCACCTCATAATGGTCATTCATCAACTCCGCTTACCGTACATGCTACTTCTTTGTGTATGCTATTACAAATAGTGTATGCCAGATGTATGTATATTTGTGTATATAATGTATATCACAATCATTCCTATGTATATTATTTTCACAAGATTATATTTTATTTTATTAGATATTTATATTGTATTTTGCACTACCTTTTCTCTTTCTCTTGGAGTATTGTAACGAAGGCAATTTCCCTCGGGATTATTAAAGTACTTCTGCCTGTCTGTCTGTCTGTCTTTATTATACCTATGACAATACATCATATTGTATTGTTATATATATTATATAAATAACATTATCATATATATATGATTTATTCTGTATCATATATATTATGCAAAATATTGTTACATAGTATAGTTGAAATAGTTGACATAACTGAAAACTTTGAATAATTACGTTTTAGATTCCCAGATATATCAGACATAACAGCATGAAATGGACAATCAGCAGGTAGCTTTGACAGAGCTCTGTTTTAAGATACGTCTGTTGAAAAGCAATAATTGTGATAAGGATTGTTTCAAAACCCTGTTGGAAAACGTACCAGATTCCCGTGGGTCCACCGTGTACAGCCATACATTTACATGCAGCTAACGGCGTAATCTGATCAGATAGCACATCATCACACACCCGTGTTTTCACACATGTAAAGAGCAGAGGAAAGGATCAAGAGATAAACCCCCAGAAGAGAGGGACAGAGAGAGATGAGAGAGAGAGAGAGAGTGAGAGAGAGAGAGAGGGGGAGAGAGAGGGAGTGAGAGAGAGAGAGAGGGAGAGAGAGAGGGAGAGAAAGAGAGATGGGAGAGTGAGAGAGAGAGATGAGAGAGAGTGAGAGACAGAGAGAGTGAGAGGGAGAGAGAGGGAGAGAAAGAGAGAGTGAGAGAGAGAGATGAATGAGAGAGAGAGTGTGTGAGAGAGAGCGAGAGAGAGAGCAGAAAATTAAGAGAAGACAACATTTCTCTTATTATCCTATCATTTTCCTCAACTTCTAATACAGGGACTAAGACAAAACAAAAAAATATAGGGAAACATTTAGTTTCACCACACATCAGACAGAAGCCCTAATGAGCTCCGTCGGTTGTTCTGTGTTATCCCTGCATCGATGAATCACACGGTCTTAAAATAAACATGAGGTCAGGGAATTGAAATCAATAGAGTAACGGCATGGAACACTAGTGAGGTCAAAACAACATTACAAGTGGGGCTGGCGAGACACACACACACACACATGCAAAACACAGATACATGCATGCAAGCATGTGTGTGCGCGCACACACAGATGAATGCATGTTCACACATGCACACATGTGTGATACATGCATGCATATGCATACGCACACATAACACACAGACACACACACACACACACACACACACACACACACTCACATATACACATATACACATATACACAAGAAGGCACATACAAATACTGTGCAGATACACACACACACACACACACACACACACTCTCTTCAGAAAACTCCATCACTCATTCATAATTCAACTGGTGCCAGAAAAGCACAAAGGAGGACTCGGTAACAAGGCGAAATGAACAACTGAATTTTGCCATTTTATCTGACAATGTACTGGAGGACCTTGGCTGCCTTCCGCCAGCGTGTCCCGAGAAGGACACACAGTCACTCCTGACCGGGAGTTGAAATAAACAGCTCAATAAAGGAGAATCCAGTCAGAAGCAATATAAACGGAGGCGTGGACGGTGGAGCAGTGCAGTGGGGGGGAAGGTGGCCAGAGAGACGGACACTGTGGCGTCCCTCCCCTCGGCCCTCCTCACACAGCCTCCTGACGAGCGGCCGGGCAGCCGCCGGGTGAGGCGGTGACCCCGTGTACCGGAGCTGACCACTCGGCCGGAGGAAGAGCGACGCTTTGACATCCGATGGCAGCGGGGAGAGGCAGCGGTCGAAGGAGCACTCTGAAGAAATGAAGAAATACCAACACATATTTGCAATCTGCAGACTGGCGCCGTTGACCCCGGCAGTGCGGAGGACGGAGAAAAACTGCGGTGATCAGCAGTCTAGATTCCGGCGGTAAGATCTGACTGTTGGTATTATCATCCACTGACACATCCGGGAGGGCGGGTGAAAAGCTTCCCTACTTAACCCCTTCAGAGACTACAGGCAGAACATATGAAGGTAGAATCTAGGAGAGTGATTGATCTATTGAGAAATGGGTGGAAATTGTTTGCCGTCCACTTGGATCGCAGCGCACGCTTTGTGAAAAGATGTGGCGCTGCAAAAATCAGAGACCAGAGCTCCCCATGGACCTGGTTCTTGTTAGAAGTCAACCATCAGACAATTTGCCAGTGTTTGATTTTCATAATAACACTCAGCTGACATTTATATATATATATATACTGTATATATGTAAAAATCTACAAACCAATGTGTGACATATACAATCCAAAGGCTGGTGTCTTAGTTGGGTGAAGCATGAGATATGTGTCAGTGTCATGTAAGGATAGAAAATCCCTAGCCGGGACCTTTTGGTCTGATCTTTGATGATGTGGTGATGTATGTGAGGGTTTGCCCCCTGTGAGACAGACGGCAGAGGAACCTCAGGATTTGTTAACATAATGCAATTAACTGTGTTTCCTTCCCATTGTTCTTCTGGCCCACTCCCAACCGTCTGAGGGCCAGATAATTCACACTGAAGACACAGACGTGGGGATGAAAGGGGGGAAGTATGTGGAAATGATTGTTACTTTACAATGTAATTCTCATGTCATGTTTGGCAACATTTTGATTTACTCTGTAAGTGTAGTAAAACGGTCTCAGTCCCATAAGGAAATCATGTGTTTATCATCCGAAACCCAGAGGTTAGGATTCTCAATGCAGGCAACGCCCAGTCAGCTCCACTGAAGATAACACACCTTTTTGGGCCCTTGGAACCAACAGCAAATGGTCTTAGATAAAAGAATACTCAGCATGTGGTCTCCTAAACAATGCCTTTGGATAACTGGGAAAACAGTATATAGGGACACGATGGACATTGCTCTTGGAAGATATCTGTAGTCAGAACTTCCCACGCGTCATGCGTGTAGCCACATTCCTACAGCCCATGTAACTTCATTCACTGATTATTGTCTTGTATTCTCTGTATGTTTTTTCTGTAGTCTTCTTATAGTGTTTTAGATATTAATTCCTCACTGCTTTTATTTTTTGATTGGTTAGTAGCTTGTTTCTGTCTAATAAAGTGTTATTCTAAGGTGAATATTCTAGTCCAACCGGCTTTGATTGCAGTTGAACCTTGAGATGTAACACTATTGGCTAATTATGCGGTGAGTTATATTTCTTGTGGCCACAGGAATAGCTCGGGTGGTGAGGGTCCTGGTAAGCCAGGTGGACATGCAGGCTTGATAATCGTGTCCACTCGGGTTTATTCAGCCTCATGCATTACCAGTGATTTATTGTATAGTAATCCACCTAGAACCGGATAGGGGATGAAGTGATAGTATTCATCTATGAGGGGCGCAAGTCAAGTGTGATGGAAGGACATTCCTCTTTGCAAGAAGGTTAGAATCCAGGGGTTAGCCTTCCCCGGTATTGATATTGTTCAGTATTTAACGGCACAACTGTGGTTGTGTGGCAATATATGGAGTCAGATCAAGGTATGTTTAATTGTTTTAATTTGTATTTCTAGTCGTCGCCAGAATCTTTACGCCAGACCTTCCATCAACTCCTTTCCGTCCTTGGTTGGGAAATTGACGAATCCTAGTCACAACCTAGCAAACCACCAAAAAATAACTTATGTTTCAGAACGCATACATTGATGTTTCAAGACCAAACGACCTGTAATCATATCCATGAGTTTATTATTATATTATATTATGTAGTTACGTAGGAATGTCGAGCTGTTGTGTATTTCCATATATATTCCATATATCTATCTTTTTTTTAACATATATATATATATATGGAAATACACAACAGATCATGATCACAGAACATCAAGAGGAAGATTAAATATAGATATGATCATTACAAATCATTACAATATATTACAATGTGATCAAGGGAATTTGACACATTTTATGCATCACTTTTGCATCATGGTAATCATTGTAATAAACATTAAGTGTGGCCCATTTTCTTTTATTACACATTTAAGAAGCTATGCTAATGGAATGCGCCGGCTCCATTCCAAAACTGAATCAAGCACACACTTATTTCTGACGGGAATATAATTATCTTTACATGGAAAACAATTTGTCGGCCAGCAAAATAATGTCACAGACGCCAAAAATACAAATCTTGACCTCCAAAAATACAATCATTTAGAAAACAATCTATAAAATAAGAATACATTTCTTCAATATAAACAGATTCCAGTCAGCAGACATGTATTTGCTATATGGCTGCTCACCTACCTGTTGGAATCATGTCATTTTTGTGATGGAAAAATTTAAGAAAAAATTTAAGTCGGAAAACAAAAACCCTCTCAAAACTATCAATATATGTACCAATTGTAAAGTCTTTATATAAACCTTTCACTTTTTGGAGATTTTCCTTCTTTCTTTCCAGTCATCTTACTGTAAGTGTTCTGTCTATCTCTTAGGTTGTCAATGTAATCCAATGTCTCAGATTTTATCCAACTTAGATCAATTTTGATGTGACCACATATGTATTATATACATTCTACACACACACACGCACACGCACACACACACACACGCACACACACACATACACACACACACACACACACAGACATGTATAAATGGGTGACAGGCTGCATTACCACCAAAGACTCATGGGCATAATTATAAGTTATTTTATACGGAAATGGAAATATATGTAATTTGCCTTGAAGCTTAACATGTGTCATTTTTAGATGACACATGTTAAGTGTTCAACCTCCAACAACAGAACGGGTTGTTTGTCAACATGACCAACAATGACCCCTGTGACCTTCTGCTATCTGCTGACCGAAGAGACACCAACACATGGCATCGGTGAGCTGCTGTGATTTTGTTTGCGCCAAAACAAAACAGATGCCAGTCGTTTTCCTCTCAATGGAAAATGCAACATTTTAAGCATTAAAAAGCATTTCGATGACATTTCTAGCAGGTAATGTGCATTATATGTGCATTATCTCACATTCAGTGAATGTACATGAAGATCATCATCATATCCATTCACTGAATGTGTGATGATGATGTATATAATGATAACTACATATATAGTCCGGTCTGTTAGTGAGCGCAACATGTTCTCTTGTTGTCATGGCGATATGGATGCTGCCGCTGTCACCAGACTATTATCTCTCCCTGTGATGGACCACGCCGACATGTTTTGTGGGCCAACCCTGAAGTTTATGTTTGCTTTGCTGCCGCCGGGAAGTCCATTCCAAAGGTTACTTTTATAAATACAGTTTGTTTACCAGGATAATCATGACAAATACATGCCGCTGTTTGAGGATGTCTTTGATCATAAATAAAAGGTCTGATTTTCCAGGTATCCAAGGGTAATGTATTTACTCTTCCTCTATGGGACAGAAAAGTTAGACATGCTCTTTTGCGGCAAACCAAAGGTTTATATTCGCCTTCCTACCACCAGCAAATACATCCTAAAGGTGCATTTTATGCATCAATACTGTTTAATAAGATAATCATGACAAATTAATGCAGCTTTAAAGGTGTTTGAAGCGTGAATGCAATCAATGGAGTAAAATATCTAAGATTTTTAAAAGACTACTAAAATGATCAACAGAGGGAGACCTCCAGGAAGCGGTGTGAATACACCATTGATGGAGGCACAAAATTACTTGGGAGTAAGATAGAGATGTCTGGTCTCTCTTATATGAATGAGGGCGTTAAGGTCTGCGGAAATTACCAATTTGGAGACCTTTGCCCTGCAGGAAATGGTGTAATTAGTAAGTGATCTAGGGGTCAAGGTCACTTGGGAGTGAGCCAGAGACCTGTGGCTTCTTTTATAGGAAAGGGGACCACAAGGACATGTAACACCATCAATTTGAGAGGACGTGACTCACAAAGTCCCAGCGAATGCTCCGTCCCGCGACATCTAACCCCACAAACTTAAACTTAACTTTCTGTGCATTTTTGCTCACAGTTCATTTAAAAAAAAAAAAAGAAATGAGACAGAGGTCTGAATTTCTCAGATATACGTGTCGGTGAGGCGTGCGTGGGAAGAATTTCAGCTCTGAAGCTCAGACCCAGGTCCTACAGGGGTGAGAGGTCACAGGAGCATTTTCTATGGCTTCATGAGTCACTGTCTGGGGGGGCTGGAGCCCATTTTGGACCAGTCACTGTGCCAGCGAACACAATGGGTCATATTGACAAACTACCTGTGTTGGTCAATATGACTACCTGTATTCTCTCGTTCACACATTGGAGAGTATGTTGTTCTATGTTGTTTTTAGAGGGACCTGGAACTAGGTTGTTTTTTTGCTGGATCATCAGGTTGTAACACAAACAATGGGTCTGCTACATTTATGTACCAGGTCCACAGTCAATGTGTGTAATCTTCACTATTTTTAGTTTACGATCTGTGCAGCCGACCCACAATGAGTGCTGAGGGTGACATCGGAGTTTGTCCTGCGATGACGTCTCCGCCGAAAGGCTCCATCGCGCCGGACAAATGCAGTTAATAAAATGGCTGTGCTCTTTCGGGACAGGATTCAGAAACCCTATTAAAGCCTGGGAGTGAGTGAGAAATGAAGAGTCTTGACTCTTGGATGCCATCCATCGTAATGGCCTTTTAATATCCTGCCAGGCGTGCAGCGTCCTCTCACACACACACCGGCTCCCATGGCTCAATGAAATCTTCGGGGTTGGGAAGGACTAAACGCCGCGGCAGTGAGTACATAAAAAAAAAAAAAGTAAATATAAGGAGTCAAATACATGAATGTATTTACTTCCTCAATAATTCAACGAGACTGACGGAGGGAATGCTCACAGCCAGGCGGCCGCAAATAGACTCAAAGCAGCCCGGGACATCACAACAAGCGATATTCCCATTCAGATCCCGACGCGCGTCCGAGGGAGACGCCGGCGCTGCCGCGTAGCCACGGCAACGCGCAGCATGCAAACAAACCGGGCACCGCTGCGAGGGGCCACTCGAATCTACACACACACAAAACACCCTTCACAAGTTCTCCATCATCGATGAATGCGATGGGATGAATGTGTTTAGCTTGTTTTTTTGTTTTTTTCAAACCATAGGAGGTGCTGGGCGAGTCCCAGTATGCCGCAACACACCGCGTGAGACGGAGGCTTTCAGGACACGGTACTCTGCTTTGCGGACTACAGTTATCAATGGGGCTAAACATGCTACAAGGTCAACCCTGCACTCGC
This sequence comes from Phycis phycis, assembly GCA_900302335.1. NCBI lineage: Eukaryota > Metazoa > Chordata > Actinopteri > Gadiformes > Phycidae > Phycis > Phycis phycis. Next base: position 11,278 of record OMKQ01100126.1, read on the forward strand.
TTTGTGTTTGCGTGTGTGTGTGTGTGTGTGTTTGTGTGTGCGTGCTTGCGTGTGTGTGATGTTGTGTTTATAGACTCCAACTGTGATGATGGATCTGCACAGCGAGCTGCTCCCAGTTCAGGTGTGTATGTGCTTGCGTGCACAGATTTGTTTCCGCACTAGTTGCATTCCTCAGTGCACAATCCTCTAAACTAAACTCAAGGATGTTTAAAGACGTCTCTTGAACTATTGTTCCCGCTCCATGAATATATTCGTTGATTAGATACCCGCGTGTTAGGGGGTCAGCGCACGCCGTTGTCTTTCAGGGGGAAACAATTTAAATTCCAGGTTCACTTCGGGTTTGTCCGCTTAGAATGAACATGAAAGACCGAGGGTATGCGCCAAAGCATGCATTTATAATTCCCTGATAATTGCTGACCCTTTATCCTTCCCTCCGTGAACGTTCACAACACCGGCCGTTCGGCCAACTGCTGGAGAGACTTCACACCTCGTCTCCGATGTAATCACCGGGAACGCGTGCGAGAGCCAGTCCGTCCGTCCGTCCGTCAGCGCCGTAAGGCGTCCCCATTAGCGAGAGTCGCGCGGCACTCGGCGTAATTATAACAGCAAACTGAGTTTATTTGCGGGGTTGTCCCACTCACAGGTGCGTGGGTGAGGACTGGTGATTGCCTGCCGGGGAGAACAGGCGCGGGGATTGAGATCATTCGCTTTTAATTAGCCCGATTGATTGCGGCGTCCG
>OMKQ01100135.1:7303-18066 GCA_900302335.1 Phycis phycis
GAGTCTTGGTGATTTTCTCCGCAGTCCTTACCACTCTCTGCAGGCGTTTGCGGTCCATGGCTGTGGTGTTGCCAAACCAAACTGTGATGCAGTTGGTTAAGATGCTCTCAATGGTGCAGCTGTAGAAGTTGCTGAGGATTTTGGGTGACATCCCAAACTTCCTCAGCCGCCGGAGGAAATACAGCCGCTGTTGAGCCTTCTTCAACAACTGTGTAGTGTTGTGTGTCCAGGTGAGGTCCTCTCTGATGTGGACGCCCAGGTATTTGAAGTTGCTCACCCTCTCCACTTCAAGATCCCGGATTAGCAGTGGCATATGAGGTCTCCTCTCCTTCCTTACGTCCACGATGAGCTCCTTCGTCTTTTCAGTGTTGAGAGTGAGGTTGTTATTCTCACACCACAACCTCCTCACAACCTCACAATAACCTCCCCTTAACAAAATGAGTAAGTCTAACAGTAACCTTCTTCAAGTTATTGGCCTATGTGATTGAGGGATAGATGTATCTTTACCAGGCCTTCTAACAGGGAACACCAGGGCATGCTTCCAAGCTGATGGCAAGACCCCCTTCTCCCACACTCTGTGCTTTAACTCCCTCTGCTGTCAGTCAGGTGCAGTGCTGGGACTCATCCACTTATTTTGCGAGTCTTTACTGCCATCATAGAAAAGTGCCACCCAAAGATTTTGTAGAACATAAATACATACTTTTCAAATTATTCAAAATGTTACTGTATCATTTTGAAATCCCAATGTGTTAAGTAATCTTAAACAAAGTCCAAGGCCTATCCAATCCGATGTATTATGATTAACTATTTCACAGAATAATCTGCTTCTGGGCCTTTGTGTCTTTGTGTGTTGTGTATGCGTATTGCCTTACTTAAATAAATGCAGTATCACAATGTATAGGCCTACATAATTCATTTTAGGACCAGCCCAATGATGACGACACCGGTGTTTGTAAGTGTGACGTCAGTTGTACACGTAGCCTAGTAGGATGAGTTCATTAAAGATGGTGGCTGTCTGTCAGTTTCACTGTCCAGCACATTTGTAAGGATTTCTCAATTATATATTCTACGATTACATATTTCCCACGGCGGTAAGGGTAAATATACTTAACCAATAGCGGCTGCCCGCGGAACGTGTCGATTGGCTAAATGTTATGGATTTTAAGCTGTTCTTCATCTAAATAGCGTTTGATAGCACCGTCGCTAACTAAGTAATGTTAGCTCAAGTCGCCTATCCTGTTAAATGTTTCATGTGATGTCAGCGCTCAGAATCACTTGCACACATTTGGTCATGTATGTTAAAATGGGTCATTGATTAACCAATTCAAATTGTAACGGTTGGTGTCATCATATTTCAGCTACAGCAATGCATTTGGAGAACAGCGTATTATTTGCTAACACGTTCAAGATATGTAACGCTAGGTACCGTTAGCCACAGAGCACCAAACAATCTAGACCTTTCCTTATGGTTGGCTGGGACAATGTTCTTGGTCAAAGAGACTAAACACAACGTTGAGACCTAGTAATAAGCGAATTGATTAGCAAGAACATTACCCGATGACTGAGTATGTTTTGTGATATTGTTGCTTGTCTCAAACTCCAGACAAGTTGGCAAAGCTGCGATACAAGCTAACAAGGTTGCACAGGCGGCTAGCTCAGTCCGTGGATCGTTACACTCGGCGTTATTAATTGCTGATGTATTGTTAGGTGTAGAGCACAGATGAATCTGCTTGTCTGATAATCTTCTCGCATACTGAAATGCATTTCCTCATCCCACAATGGCCAGGCCACCGTTGTTGCTCCATGACAGATAGCCGATGTTTGAAAGTTTTTGGCCAAATAAGCTAGCAGTGCACTTAAATGTGTAATAGTCAGATCTGTCGCGCGTTCTGAAACTATTATTTAGTCACCCGCAAAATGCGATTCAACATGGCCATCTACCAAATGTGCTGTGCAACCTTTTCAAATAGTAACACTTGGCATGCTTGTGTTTATGTTTCAAAAGATGGCAGTATATATTTGGGCCCATCATGTGTTACTATCGCTATTATATGCCCTTATTTGAAAATATATAATATGTTTTGTTTCGATATAATATTATTTCATTATTTGTGATTGAACAGATATGTAGCTCATTTCAAATATAAAAAATATCCCATAGCTTAGCCTCTCTGTTTCATCACGTGCTATAGTTTGTATATTAAGAGCGTATAGTTTTGTACAATTCAATTGTATGCATATAGTGTCAATTCATAAGTTATCTCAAGACACTTTACATAGAGAGCAGGTCTAGAACCAAACTTAATGTGTAATTGTACCGTTCAACAATATATTCAATTTTATTTCCTTGGTATGGTATCTTTATTTTTGTGTGTAGCTCTTATGTGTATCTTTGTAAAATATTTAAGTGTAGCTCTAGGTTACGGTAAAGTTGCCACGTTTCACTGTTTGTTCAATGACAACCAAGCTAAACAAGGGTGTGGTGAAGACTAACAAGGTAGTGTCCTTGTATTAGCTTTACCATCTCCTCCGGTTCCTTCTTTTTGTTCACTCATTCATACTCCGTGTTTTTATTTCATCCCCAGCTACACCTGAGTTCAATATTCTCAGCGACATAACCAGTGGCTTGGTCTGTGCATTGGTAACCCTAGCAACCATGCAGCCCCCTCCTCGGAATGAACCTCCTGGGGCTTCCGGCCCTCCTTCTGCTGGGGCAGGCAATGCCTTCCGCAGGACAAGACCCCTCAAGCACACATCCACAGTACCAGCTGCAATGATGGGACCCCAATCCACTAACCACCCCATGACAGACCCTTTTGCTTTTGGGATGCAAGCACCACCACCTATGGCTTCTGCTGCCGGTCCTCCTATGGGACCCAATAGCAACACTGTCTTCCCACAGATTGCTCCCAATAGCATGTATTCCCAGGCTGGCCCAGGCATGCATCCACAGCCAGTGGATCAGCAACAAGCTGCTGCTTCCGCTCCACATTTGTCCTATCCTGCCAGAGTGAACCTTTTTACCCCTCAAGGTGTAGCGCCTCCTACACAGCAGCACCCAGGACGGCCACCGGTGCATGTCACACAAGGATATACACAGCAAAATTCAGAACAGGGCTATTTTAATTCAATAGCGCCACCAATTACCCAGAATGTCTCGTCCATGGCCTCAAACTCGCTGCCTACCCAGCCATATTTCCATCAGGACCACCAGGGAGAGCGCGCTCCTCAGGCCATGCCCTTCCAGCCAGTGCCTCCCACAACATCATCCTCTCATTGGTCCCCAGATCATGGAAGTCGTCCTCCATCATTGCAAAACTATTTCCAGCCGACCACTGACCCCCCACTGCAGCCCTTTAACATGCCTCACCAACTTCAGGCATACCCTTCCCACACACCATCTCCTCATCAAAATGCAGCCACCCCTCCAGCACAGTGCGAACCTCCCCAAGCTCAGGCACCTCTTCCCCAGGACCCGGAGGTGGTTCCTCCGAGCTCACAATGGCCAGATCCGAATGTACCTCAGCAGCATATTTCCAACTTCCAGGTTCAGAGCTACTTCAGTCAAGGTGCAGGCACACAAGAAACCTGGTTTAATCAGCCACCACAGGATCCAGTCTATCACCAAATGGGCATTGGCATTAGCCAAACCCCAACCCGACCCACCTCAGTTGGACCTCAACGCAGTACCCCAACTACTGATCCTTTACCTGGAACTGCCCCACTTCCATATGCACAGGACTCTGGTTCTGTCTCAATGTTTTTCAGGGGAAGTGATGTGGAAAACGAAGAGACATTGGCTGAAGAGGGGAAGAAAGCTGTGAATGATATGCAGGGATCCGGCCAGCTTCACAGCCAGCTACCGCTGCCTCCACTGCCCCACAGTTGTCAGGCAGAGCCTCCACCAGTGGATTACCATGGACCCTCTTTCAGCAGCAATCAACACCTACCGTACATGAATGAGGGCCATTACACAAGCCCAGTCAACAGCCAAAAGCCTTGTGGAACTCAGTTTGACCATGTGGAGAATCTTGAATATGTCCCCAACCAGGAAGTGTTGCCCAGTAAACCCATTGCCAGCCCTGCTGCAGAGGCAGGCCACATAGACCATTATGAAGCAGGTCCCAACCTTGAGACCCCAGATACTATTCCACGACCAATGAGATCTGCTAGTGTGTCATCAAGCTACAGTAATGTAAGCCATGGTAGTGGAACTGGGTCTCGCCGACATCAGGGGGTCATGGGCACTTTTATTCAGCAAGAGAGCCCTCGCCTCATGGAAGATCCAAACATTGCTGCAGCTGCTGGGGGATACTTTGAGCAGATTGACACTTCTCCGGCTGCTGACATGGGTGCACATCATAGCACCCAGGAGCATATGTACGATAGTCAGCCTCCTACACCCAGCCCCCCTAAACCGACTGGTGTGTTCCAGGCCAGTGCAAACAGCTCTTTTGAACCTGTACGCTCGCATGGAGTTGGTGTACGCCCTGTTGAAGTTGACAGGGCTAAAATGGTTGCTGAAGGGGGTGGTGATGTTGCACCTGGCAACCTGGAGCAGCCCCCAGATAATATTGAAAACATTTATAGAACAGGTCATCCTCTAGCAACTGGACCTGGAGTTCCTCACCTTGTACACCCTGTGGTTTTATCTCACTCGCGGCCGTCTTCCCGTGCTTTTGGTGCGAATCGGCCCTGTGAAAGCCCTGCCACTACTCTTTGGGCTCAAAATGACCCTTCCACTTTAGGAGCAAACATCCTTCTGGCCCCTGCCGCTCCCCCAGTTCTTGCTCCTCTACGGGAACCTAGTGACGATGTCATCCAGCCCCCAGAAGATGGCCCTTTGGACCTCCAACCACCTCATTGCACCAATGCCACTTCCCAGCAGCACTCAGAGAACCTAGAGAACCCACCGAAGGTGAGTGTGGGGGATCTGTCCAACTCCCAAGGTCACCTGGGCTACGCGTCTCTCTTGGTGTCCGACACGCTTCACCAGCCTGTGTTGATTGCCCCTCCAGTATCCAATTATAGCGTGATTCCTCCCAATGCTCAAGCTACTTGTCAGAGGCAGGAGACAAGTTCGCCTATGAGACCCCCCTCACAGGGGCATGGTGCCAGTATTGCCCAACCACCTCTAGAAACGTCCAATCAAAACCAATCCTTCATGGCATTACCAATGATCAACCCCTCTGCTGCTCCTAGTCCAGGCCCACTTAACCTGGCTCGTGACCAGACGGAATGTGCAAAATCGGAAACTGCAGCTTTGCCATTATCACAGGCAGAGGGCCTTCCTCTGTCCAGGGCTCAATCAATGGGTGGCGAGAGCCTCTCAGCTCTCCCTATACATTCACAGCACCCCCCGGTGACTGCTCCTGCTCCTGCTAATCATTCTCAACTTTCAAATTATGAACTGCTTGATTTTTCTATGCACCAATCACAGAACCAAACCCAGGCCTCTGGCCACTCTTCCTCTCTACAAGGTTCTCCACAGGCTAGTAATGCTCCAGGATTCTACCTGCAGGTCACCAAAGATGCTCAGCAGGGGTTAATGCTCGAAGTTGAATGCCTTGCCCAGGCCCCTGTGTCTAATGCTGCCCTACATGCACCTGAAGCTGCCCCCACCCCAGAAGCCCCCAGCCGGGCAGCTCTAAACACCAAGCAGCCACTGACAGAGCATCCCAAGATGCCAGATTTCCAACCTGCTGCTCAGGGTCCTGCAGTGGGTAGACCTCCGTCGGTCCATGGCCAGTATCCTCCTTCAGCCCATGGTTGCACTGGAGGGAATGGTCCCGCTTCAGCTTCTGCTCCTCCTGCCGTTCCTCCGCCTACTGTTTCTGCTGTTCACCCCCCTGGGCCCCAGGGACCAGTACCTCCAGGGGCTCCCCAGCCAAACCCCGCAGAACCCCCACGCCCACCTTCCTCTGTGGGTAGCCAGGGTTATGGCCCAGCTCCAGGAGCACCAGTGCAGGGGTATGGAGGCTTCCATGGAGGTGTCTATGGAGAATATCCTGATGGTAGAGCTCCCTATCTTCATGGCCAGTACCCACCTCCGCCTGGGGATCCAAGACCACATCCTTACTACCATGTATGAAATTAATACTTGAAGTTGAAGTTATTAATTGGTTGACTCATTTATGATGTGTTTATGTGATAGTCTAGCTTGCTATATTTTTGTTGCAATACAACAATGATTGCCAAAACGGTAAGAGGTGAATACTTTTCTGACATTGTATCCCAGGATGACCCATACAGGAGATTGGATCCATGGTATGGAAGATATGAAGGACAGAACCCGGCCTACCGAGATCCAAACTATCAGTACAGAGAGCCTCCGCCAGAGAGGCCAAGCTCCCGGTCCAGTCAGTACTCGGACAGGTCATCATCCAGGTGAGACCACAAATAGTGCTGCACAGAATGAACGGCCACCGATCATTATCGGCCAATATGTGCCCTAAACATGTGATCGGTGATCTGCCGATCAGCCTGAAATTTGCAGATTGCAGGCAATCACGTGACTCAAAAAGGATTGTGCCCGAGAGCCACCGTCATGGGGTTCAGTCACTGAGACAGTAATGTTTTCCTGTTATAATTCATTAATTCATGCTTTACGTGAAACTAAATTTAACTTACTGCTCCGCCGCTTTAATGGAAGATGCTTATTTCCTTTGCATACATATATTTTAATTGTAGTTTGTGATCACAGGAAGCAAAAAGTAGGCTACAAATATAAGCATCTCCTGTGTAGCCTACACACAGATCACACCATCTTCATAAACAATCGAGGTACAAGCAGTAAAATCTGTTTGAGTATTTATTCTATATACACATGCAATACAACAATGACAAAATCATTATTTGTTATGTGAATCTCAGAAACAACACCCTCTTCTTCCTGGTAGCCGTACCTTTCTCTGTATGTCAATATTGATGTGTGGAGACCGTATCACAGGTGATACTGATACATTTGAATCTATATTGGATTAAATCAGTGTTGGGATTGCATTATCCATACAGTCTATGGTATTATCAGTTATAGCTCCTTCCTTAGTTTGTGAGTGTGTTGGTCTGACTCATTCCACTAAATAGTAATCCCACTTATTCCTTCTCCTTTGTTAGTGGTGTTTCATTTATTCAATGTTCCTTTACATCTAAACTTATACTAATGGTCAGAAAACTGTGTGGCTCCACTCTTTATTAGTCCATACTAAACTCTGTAGTGCTGTGTATTCGTGTGTCTGGTCACGTTTTTTGTTAAAGGAACACAACACGTTTCCGTTGGCTCAACGAATGAACACTAACTCTTATATACCACCAACTAAGAACTAATTATCGGAGCACAATTACTATATAATTACACAATTAATATATATTTCACTATAAAAAAAAAAAAAAGTGATGTTTGGTGATCGGCTGATCACACATGAAAAAGATCACCAATCGGGATAAGCCTAAAAAACCTGATTGGTGCATCCCTAACCACAACAATAACCAGTTTATGCCAGCAAGAATCCAAAGCCAGAAGGGCAATGGTTATGGTTGATTAAAATAGTTATCCAGACTCTCTAACTTTTCTCAAGCTAATTCTGTGATCATAAAAAATCCTACAAAACCAACCCAAAACTATTTGGTATTAATTAATGTAGTGTACTGGAGAATTGTGGGCAAATCCACCAACTCCAATCAATTAAGTATAATATGAAATCCTCACTTGTGTTAATGATACATGCTTCTCTTTTGAAACCATCCATCCAAAGACAAGGCTACCCTGAAGACTACCAGAGAGCAAACCGAAGTGCCTATGAGGAATATTATGCAGACTATTACAAGAAACCGTATGACTACTCTGGTAAGAACCGACGCTATATTATCTTTCTCAATACTATAGATTCTTTACATCCAAAACCTTTGGACACTGTCACCTATGCAGAAAGCTTACTTGGCAATTTAAAATAAAATCTCTTAGGCTACAATGCTGGAGCCTACGATCCCCGGTACCGAGGCTACTATGACCCGTCCTACTGGTATAACTATGATGAGTCCTACAGAGGGAGAGACTCCTACTACAACCAACAACAACAACAACAACAACAACAACCCTTCCCTTCCAGGTAAGCAGTAGATTGAAAGACCAAACTGCTGAGCACAGCTCTTCCTTTGTAGTGCTTTAAAAAATAAACTTGTAATGGTACACATTTTTATTGAAGAAGGTATTTAGTGTTAAGTTTATTAATGTCTGGTCACCTCTGGTTGAAATAACGACACACTGCTATCCCTTTGTTTGTTGGGCGGACTATTTTATTATTGTTATTTGGGAGATGTTTCGCAATTGCCAGTAGACCATTGTTTCTTTATGCACGTTCCCTTTTTTCTTTGTCAGGCAAGAGGGCTACGACGACCAATGGCGCTACTACCCGGGATACGACGCAAGCTTCGACGATGACTACCGCCGGCGAGATGAGTCTTGCTTGGATGATTTTGACCGGCGCAGCGTCCACAGCGAGATGTCTGCCCACAGTCTGCACAGCAACCACACCCAGCACAGCAGACACAGCGCATCCAGTGTCAGGTCACAGCAGGTCATTGTGCTGCCTATTACTTGCATACATCAAGGGAATACATCAAGCATCATGAAATTACATAATTACATTCAGTGTGCTGGAATTTAGTTATGTGTTTATTTGATGTGGACAGATGCAGTGTACACAGATAAACTGAGAACATTTGTCCTATGCATCTATTGTAGTGTTTATGGCGTCTGATCTAGCCTGGGATCTTAGCTGGTCCAGGTACAGTTACATTACATTTACATTTAGGGCATTTAGCAGACGCTTTTATCCAGAGCGACTGAGAAAAAGTATATTTGTCAGAAGAAGGTGAAACATTTCATTGCTGTTAATATAGTAAGAAAGTCACCAGAACAAGTTTTGAGCATTTCAATTTCTAAGTTAACCATCGCTAGTATACAACATCTCTGGCTAAGTGCCAAGACGTACAACATACAAGTCAAGTCATTCACTATTTGTATAGCGCCAAATCATAACAAAAGTTATCTCAAGACACTTAAAATAAATAGAGACCCAACAATTCAAGAATTCAAAGTTAAGGATTCAGGAACCTCACGTGAGCAAGCATTCGGGAAAAACTCCCTTGTAACAGGGAGAAAACCTCCGACGACAATGGCAAGGAAAAACTCCCTTTTAACAGGAAGAAACCTCAAGCAGAACCCGGCTCAGAGGTGGGTCGGCCTTCTGCCGGGACCGTTTGGGTGAGCGAGAGAGACAGACATTTACATTTACATTTAGGGCATTTGGCAGACAGAGACAAACAGAGACAGACAGAGACAGACAGAGACAGGGATGCACAGCAACAACAATAATAATCGGAATATGACTAATAATAATAATATATTACTGATTACTGATGATGAATAGTACAACATACTGTGTAATAAGAGTAATTGTGTGTTATTAATGAATAATGTAACTTATAATGGGTAATAAGACTAATACTGGAAGATGACTAATAGTAGTAGTAGCAGTGGGAGCCGTGCAGGCCCACAGTGGCGGGCGGTCCATGGAGGGCTGAGACCACGATCCACAGGAACCTGCGAGACGAGAAAGCACAGAAGCTCCGGGGAAGAGAGAAAGAAGTTAGTAACACGCATTAAAGGGACATGATGCGGGGACAGATGGAGAGGGAGAGGAAGAGAGAAGAGCTCAGTGCACCCCCCAGCCATATAAGCCTATAGCAGCATAACTAGGGGCTAGGCTAGGTGGACTAGCCTTAGCCAGCCCTAACTATAAGCTTTATCATAAAGGAAGGTTTTATGGTTACTCTTAAACGTAGAGAGGGTGTCTGCCTCCCGAACCCAAATTGGAAGATGGTTCCACAGGAGAGGAGCCTGATATTTGAAGGTTCTGCCTCCCAGACTACTTTTGGAGACTCTAGGAACCTCAAGTAAACCTGCATACTGGGAGCGCAGTGCTCTAGCAGGGTAATAGGGTACTATGAGCTCTTTAAGATACGATGGTGCCTGACCATTAAGAGCTTTGTAGGTAAGGAGAAGTACATTAAATTCTATTCTAGATTTTACAGGAAGCCAATGCAGAGAAGCTAGTACGGGAGAAATATGATCTCTTTTCCTGGTTCATGTTAGTACTCGTGCAGCAGCATTTTGGACCAGCTGGAGAGTCTTTACCGACTTGCTGGAGCAGCCTGATAATAAGGAATTGCAATAATCCAACCTGGAAGTAACAAATGCGTGGATTAGTTTTTCCGCATCACTCTGAGACAGGATGTGCCTGATTTTCTATGTTACGTAGGTGAAAAAAGGCAGTCCTTGAAATTAGTTTTATATGAGAATTAAAGGACATATCCTGGTCAAAGGTAACTCCCAGATTCAGCACAGTGGCGCTGGAGGCCAAGGTAATGCCATCCAGAAGAGATATATCATTAGAAAATTGTTCTCTAAGGCGTTTGGGACCAAGCACAATAACTTCAGTTTTGTGCTTGATCACAACCCATTAGTGTTCTTCGCACATATGCGTAACTCTAACCAGCGGCTCATGCGTTGGTCTCTCCTCCTGCAGGATTTTAATCTGCAGATTCACCACAAGAAGGGCACAGAAAATGTGTTAGCAGACGTGTTGTCTAGGTGTTCCTCAGAGTACTAGGAATTGAACATTTTGGGGTATGTTTAATTCTTGGGTGTGGGGGTGTTATGACTATGGTCATTACTTTCAGTCTGCTATGTTTGTGTGCCC
>OMKQ01100139.1:8423-19755 GCA_900302335.1 Phycis phycis
GGACGACCGCGCGGCGCGTCGGCCCTCACGCGGCAACGCCGTTTGTTTTATGAACACAGTAAGTCTCCGCTCAACACGCCATTCACGTGGACGTCTTTGGCTAAGCAGACGGGGCCTCGCAGTGCATCCCTGGAGTCACGACGTGTTTGCTCTAGCAGGGATTTACATTTCACAGAGTTTCCCCTGTGATTTCTTGCCAGCAGCGGTGCTGAGGTGTGTGAAGGACAATATGGTGATGTGCATGTGCTGATATATATATATATATATACACACATATATATCTGCATGTAGGGGAAACACTGACATAGTAAAGTCAACAGCCAGCAGAAGAAAAAAAAGATTATATTAAACACACACACACACACATATATAATGTGTGTGTATCAAAGAATGAAGGGAACGACAGGACAAGAGTATCGCTGCCAGACCAAAACCATCCCGGAATGCAAGCACCATGGCATTAAAGCTTCATCTCTGGATTACCACTAAATATAGACGCTTGGTTAAATCCACAGCAAAGTCCACGCCATGTAGGCCTATGTCCTCGCAAGTTTCCATGTCTTGCGTAATGCCTCCTTTATCCCTCTGTCATGCCCAACACAATGCCACAGGACGCGCTCAGACAATACTCAACACAGGAGAAAGATAAACATGGGTGACAATGTGTCCACAGGAGTCATTATTTGTTGGCTTTTAGGCGTCTGATTTCCTGAAACCCTCAATATACACGCTATGTAATGTTATGCAACGCAATGTTATGCAATGTTTTGCAACACAGTCCGGTACACAATAGTGGACAAAGGTGCCTTCAAAGTAAAAGGGGAATCTTGGACTTGGTATCATTGTTCAAATGTGATAATCAAAATGGGGACCGTGTGGGGGAAGATGTTTTGGCGTTTGTGGTCAACAATTAAATGTTATGGCTAAACATGAACGGTTTCAATTCAGTTAAAATAAAATCTGATTTAGTTTGACATTAAAATCTAATTATAAAGTCTTCTAACTCATCAATTGCATTATCGTAGTTTTTTTTTTGTTTCGTTTTTTAATAGTTTTTTAGATACAGTATGTAGTAGGTGCCCTATATTTCTTTGACTCAATTATCAATTATACTTCCTGTCAATTTCTCTAAAAGTGACTTATTACTAATTGCATTCATTGTGCCTGTTGCCAACGACAGGCAGTGGGCGCCGCCGTGCTCCTGGAGGCCGTGCTCCTGGAGGCCGTGCTCCTGGAGGCCGTGAACCTGGGGAGGTAAATACCTTTGAAGGCCGGCAGCTTCTGCAGCTCCCTGTTGCTGCTCAGGCTGAAGCGGGAGGAGCTCTGCCTCTTGTCCTTCTTGACGGGCGTCTGGGAGCCCGGCTGCTTCCCCTTCAGCAGCTGTGTGGTGGGCGGGACGTTGTTGCCCCCCTTCCTATTGGAGCCCGACTGAGGGGGGAGAGAGAGAGAAAGTCCGGACGTCAGCGGCATTGAACCGGAGCCAACCGGGATCCGCGGGACACCGCGTCAGGTGACCGCACAACAAACAAACGCCACGCTTCTTTAAGACTTCCTTGGAAACGCGGCAAACAACAACACGGGGCGGTTCGGCATGAAAACATCCTCAGCGTTGACACCACGCCCGGTATGTGGAAAGAATAATCAGAACAATGGGCATCTCGAGTTAATTAAGTTCACAAACGAGACTGCAGCCCAATCCAGGCCAACAGTGTCCAGGATTTAGCCGGGCTAAAACACTGACTATAGGATACCACAACATCATCTATTGTAGGAGACCCCCCTACATCACCCATGCTAGCAATCCGGGGAGAATACTTAAGATCCAAGCCAAACCGTAGGAGGTTTGGCTGGACACACGGTGGGATCTAGTGATCGTACTAGGTGGGACCTCTCATCCGGACCCACTTGCCTGTCGGGATCCATTTGTCACCGCGCACCAGACCACTCCGGGGTCCCTCCCCTAACTGCAGCTGTGAAGCTGCCTCTGTCTGAGTCACAGGGGGGGAAACCTCTGCAGACCCACAGAATAAAAGCCTAGTCAATCACATTACTCCCTCTGCAAAAGCAGGCAACCGTCTGCTGGCGACGATGGTATGGCTTTTGTGGCTGGGCCGGCTTGCCAGGAGGACTCGTGATGAGGTAAGTATAGCCAAGGCGATCCCCATTGTGGGGAGTATTATGCATTCGTTTAATCCCAAAAGAATGCATGTTCTCCTCGATTCCAGCCAATTCCCGACCTCAGCGTAAAAGAGATCATGTGTCTTCCTCTGGGGTGCATCTGTGAATGCCCAGTCACAAAAAGATACCAGTAACAACGTCTTACATAAGCACAGCACTAGAAGAGCATTGACAAAGTATGTCAATAAGACACGCAAGACCTGTGGGCAAAAGCAACGGCTCACAAACAAGGCAAATTCTGTAAGGCTGATTGTATTAATTACATGAAGAGGAAAATCTACCCCACAGGCAGACCAGCTGCTGACCCCACCTAAAGAATATAGGAAGACAAACAAGGCTCTGTGTGACTGAGCGCACTGGAAACGGAAAACAGTTTTTAGACATTCAACGGCAAAATAGTTGCTGGTCATTACAAAACACAAAATCAGCGGTTACTCAAGCTAGTACATCAAACGACATGAAACAAGATCGTCATGAACACTCTTCATCAAAGAGTTCTTTATTCACAACCGACGAAGAGTTTCGGTCCAGGGTCACGCTCTGCATCGTACCTACCGCCCGGACACAGATCATACAATCCTTCAAATGGAGGAGAGTAATGTCTGTGTGAACACACTCGTCATCTCGTACATCTTGTCCTCTAAGTGACGCCTCTGAGCCGACCATAACCTGAGGTTGAGGAGGGGCAAATGCAGCAGTGGGGTGGATAGCGGTTTTAACATGACACTGGGTCGACGCATTAGCAGACTTGCCACCGCAGAATAGGGAGTTTACCACTGATGAAGAAAAACAACCCATTTGAAGGGGAAGATCACAGCAGACAAACACAAATCTGTGAGCACTGCAGAGATAATTACGCGTCCGTTAAAAGAGCTGTAACAATTAACACAACTTGTTGTCACATCCAGATGAATTTACTAAAATTCATGAATTAATGCTCAGGAGCTACTGAAGGGCATGTTATTTATTTTTCTTGCTTACGTTTAAGGCAAGAAATAAATCAATTCAGTTGAATTACTCTCGGTCAGGGCAAGAAAATCCATACTTTGAAAATCCATAATTTGTTTAGGGTGAATTGACCTGGAAACTCTCACTCTATAAAACAAAGTCATGCACACAATGCAATACATTAGTATGTGTGATTGTCTATGTGGGACAGATTGAGGATTAGTGTCGTCTGATCGCCCATGACAGGACTGTAAATGTGAGCCTACCTCATGTTCTGAGTTCTCCTGACTTCCACCTTTGGACACTTTTCCAGACTTGGAGGAATCCTGGGGACATGACACACCGTTACTCACAACGCAAAGGGGGCTGTAGTGCATTTGTGTGGCAACACTGCATTATGGATACACGCGTATTAAATATTTTACACACAGGTTCCAGCCAAATATAGCCTGGCTGACCACGAATAGCAACACTCGTTTCTAACACATTGGCAAGTATGTGGGCAAGCAGTCTGCCGTCTGCAGAACACACGTCACTGGAGAAGGGAGCGTTCTGCGTATCTCATGATTTGAAAGGCTGTGCTGGAAAAATAACAACTGTTCGGTTGATGTAGATCACAGAAAGACTTTGTTCGCAAATGCTAACCTATGATGCTAACCTATGAGCAGGCTAGCCGCTAACGTAGCGGCAGAGGGATGTTGATAGCCTCTCCGCTAGGTGATGGGGCACCGTGTTCATTCACGTCGGGTGTTAAAAAAGCTCGTTCATGTTTAACAATTATTATTTAGTCCACTTTATTATCCGCGCTCTGAACCTTGTTGTCGTATTCAACTCACCTTTTCTTTTTTCGTTTTATTCGGCATTGCACAGACGTCGCCGCCCTGCTCCCTCTCGGAATACTCCACAACTGAAGCCTTGACAACTCTGCTGGCACCACGGTGTGGCGGGTGGCCCGTCCGCTGCCACGCCATTGGCTGCTGCCCGCACGCAATCACGCTATTGGCTGCTGTCCGTACGCTGCCACACTATAGGCTGCTACCCGTCGACAACCACGCTATTGGCTGCTGCCCGTCCGCAGCCTGGCTATTGGCTGTGGGCCGTCAGCTGACTCGCAACGTCAGCGGCTGAGTGAGTCCGGCACGTTAAAGTGTTTGAAGGTTGACGGTTTACATTCACAACAGGGCTATAAATAATTGTGTCATGCTGCATAACAAAGAAGGGTTAATAAGGTTCTCTTTATTCAGTTTACAGCCTTCTTTATTGACCCATGAGTCGACCCATAAAAGTTACATTTTATTACGTAACACTATAAGGTTCTGAATTTTAATTGGTGTTGAAAGTGTCGTGGTTGACTGGAATTGTTGGGTCTACATTATAACTGCGTGTCCACTGTAACAATGATGCCGTTTAATTGATGTTAATGATTGTTAATTGATTCAAATGATGAGCTAAAATTCATCATCCTGGCTTTTTATTGTGACTAGGCTACAAATTAAATGTACCTACTTGTGATTTAAACATGAAAGGTCTAATGATCATATTAACAAATGTGTAGTCCATCTTTTAGAATGAAAGTCTATTTTCCTCATACCAATAACTACAATATTTAAATTCCCACACACACAAACTTGGCCTAGAATCCTCTGACTCCATGCAGAGTAAGACAATAACAGTATTATTTGATATCAGAATCTATTAAAAAGGTGAACAAAAATGGTCAATATGTTAAACTTTATTTCTGGATACCACCATTCCAAATCACAGTATTATTTACAGTAAAAGTGTGAACACAGCAAGAACTTTGGAATGCGATCAAACCCAAAAAAACACATCGATACAAAAAACAAACCAAAAACATGAATAATCGTACAGGAATGAGCTGCAGGTGCGTGAGGTCGACGCAGGGTTTCCTCGTTAATCAACAACATTTAATCCACCGCGCGACATCCATCCCCCCCCGGCCGGACGCCGGCGGGGACCGCGGTCTAGTCCACCTCCTCCATCCTGGACGTGTCCTCGTCTCCTTCCAGCGGAGGCAGGTCCTCCACGGCGGCCGACGCAGGCTCGTCGGCGGACAGGTCGTCCTCGTCGATGCCTGAGAAGAAAACAGGAGGCGTGTTAGCGACGGACCCTTCGCCATGAAGGGTGCAGGGGCGCTTAGCAGACGCTTTTGTCCGAAGCAACTAACAATCGGTACATTCGTGGGGTTTGAGAACAGAGGACCTTTCAGTCTTTATTGGTCATTGTCAGTATTTTTTAGATATGGGAATGAAATTTGTCCTCTGCATTTGACCCATCCTATGGGCCATACGAGCAGCGGGCTGCTATGTTCAGCAGCCCGTGGAGCAGGTTGGGGTTCAGTGTCTTGCTCAAGGACACTTCGACACGCGAACAGTTGGAGGAGGGGGGATCGAGGGGATCGAACCGCAGAGCCTACGGTTAGTGGACGACCCGCTCTGTCCACCCCGCTCTGCCCACACTGAGCTACTGCCGCCCCTCATCGCAGGACAAACACCAATAAGCTCTTATCACGACACAGGGCACGGGGCAGCGCTCTCTCTCCGGTCGACCGCGCACAATGCGCCCTGGTGCACGCGAGCAGCAGACCTATAATTAGCGTGCTGAGTGACTCCCCCTGTTTGTCCTGAAGGGACGCCGGTGAAAAAGGGCCCATTGTGCGCGGGCTGGCGACCGCGGTACTCACCGAGGCCCAACTTGATCATCCTGTAAATGCGGTTGGAGTGGGTCTGGGGGTCGTCCAGGGTGAAGCCGGAGGACAGCAGCGCCGTCTCGAACAGCAGGATCACCAGGTCCTTCACCGACTTGTCGTTCTTGTCCGCCTCCGCCTTCTGCCGCAGCGTCTCCACGATGGAGTGGTCCGGGTTGATCTCCAGGTGCTTCTTGGCCGCCATGTAGCCCATGGTGGAGTTGTCTCGGAGGGCCTGGGCCTTCATGATGCGCTCCATGTTGGCGGTCCAGCCGTACGTGCTGGTGACGATGCAGCAGGGAGACGACACCAGGCGGTTGGAGACGGTGACCTGCGGAGACGTGGCGGTGCAGCCGGTTTAACAACAGGGAGCAAACGAGCTGAGTAATCACCGACACACAGCGGCATGCGCCAGTGCTTCAACATGCTAATCGGTGCCATTTTTTTGCCACTGTTACTACAGTAAAATAACACCGGGTGCAACATCCTGTGTTTTGCCGGCCGGTTTGTGCCCGCTCCACGGGGTGTGAGTGTGTGGCTGTGTGGAGCTCTGTCTGGTCAGCGGTTAATGCGGTGACTGTGTCCCAGAGAGGATTACCATTGCTCATCATGAAGCTCACACTCAACGACGTGTGCTAGCTTAACGCTGCTCTGGGTCGTAACCATGGGGATAACACCCCCTGCTGTCTCCCAGCCCAAAACGCATTTGATTGAAATCCCATGATAACACTTGTGAGAGGTCACGGTGGCCTGTGACCTCTCCATAGCCCGGTTCCTCTTCTCACCTTCTCAACCTTCTTCTCCAGGATGTCCTTCATAATTTTGCACAGGTTCTCATACTGAGACTTCTTCTCCTCCTGCCTCTTCTTGTCCTCGTCGTCCTCGGGCAGCTCCAGCCCCTCTTTGGTGACCGACACCAGGTTCTTGCCGTCATACTCCTTCAGCTGCTGGACGCAGTACTCGTCGATGGGCTCGATCATGTAGATGACCTCCAGGCCCGCCTTGCGCAGGCGCTCCACGAAGGCGGAGTTGGCCACCTGGTCCTTCGTCTCACCTGGAATACAAGCACTCTGGTCAGTTTCTGGGGTAAAGTGAAGACGTTCCTTAAGGCCAACCTGTATTCACACATTTCTGTGACAGTAGTGTGTTTCTGTCTGCTAAAGCACACAGGAACCAGTGTGCGCTGTGTCCAGCATACACACCAGTGATGTAGTAGATGTGTTTCTGGGAGTCCTTCATGCGTGTTACGTAGTCCTTCAGGGAGACCAGCTCGTCCCCGGAGGCAGAGGTGTAGTAACGCAGGAGGTCCGACAGCTTCTTCCTGTTCTGGGAGTCCTCGTGGATGCCGAGCTGCAAGAGATTAGCTTTTTATTACCACATTAGGGCCTGTTCCTCATCAGTTTGGAGAACTGTATCCCATCGAATAAAATGCTCACTGTTCGTACACACTAAAAAGTGAAGGTGAAAATCAAAGGAAAAACGATCGAATTACTCCAGATCTGCCATTTGACGCTGGCACCACCTACAGCTAATGTTATTCCATTTCTGTGTGACTTCAATTAGAAACATGCAGCATTGTGTAATCAGTTTAATTGGCAATTATCAACCAAAAGCATTTATAGGTCATGTTTGCAATTTCCATTTGGTAATCACCCTCTGCTGCTTGCTATGCGTGCATCTACTCCAGAAGTACGCATGTTCTCAAGCCAAGAACAAATGGATGAATCCTGAATTTTCCCTAAAAACGTTGTATGTACGGTTTGCAGATTGGTGCGTACGCAACCCTGATGAATGAGGGCCCAGGTCTATGGCCACTCTCATGTCAGTACACAGACCGGACAGAAGATGTCGGTGAGGAGCATTCAGAAGGTCTCAAGCAGCTTAACGCTGGTAAAGTGGAAAGAGGATCAGACAGGTGGTCACTGTCAGGTCACAGCTACGCCAGTAACACGAGGTTCGAGTCGATGGATGGTCTTATTCCCTGCCTGTACCATGGTGTTTGCTCACCAGACGGGACCTTGCTGAATACATCCAACACAAAATACCCAAATCTAGGACCCCGATGATCACAAATTTGATCAAAATAAAATGCAAGAGGGCGACAACCTGTGCATTGAGCATGCAAATAAACCAACCTTGATGTTCTTGGAGAACTGCTCGTAGCACTTCTTGTAGTTCTCCTTGTCTTCTGCCAGCTCCGTGAAGAGCTCCAGGCACTTCTTCACCAGGTTCTTACGGATGACCTTCAGGATCTTGCTCTGCTGCAGCATCTCTCTGGAGATGTTGAGGGGCAGGTCCTCAGAGTCCACCACGCCTCTAATGAAGTCTAAAAACAGCAGAGGCATGTTCTCAGTTCTCATTCTGGCTACATCAATGTGACAACTCGACGACGCAGCTAGAACCACGGTTCTGTGGGTCACGTGAGGCTGCCGACCCCGTGGTCAGCTGAGCCCAGACACGTTTCCGTCACAACTCACTGAGGTATTCGGGGATGAGCTCGTCACAGTTGTCCATGATGAAGACCCTGCGCACGTACAGCTTGATATTGTTCTTCTTCTTCTTGTTCTCGAAGAGGTCGAAGGGCGCACGGCGAGGCACGAAGATCAGCGCGCGGAACTCCAGCTGGCCCTCCACGGAGAAGTGCTGCAGAACCGAAGAACATCAGAACAGTCAGGCGGGCTAGAACACACCCTGCACACTGCACACGGGTACGGACATGCGTTGTGGGTTCTACCTTGACGGCCAGGTGGTCCTCCCAGTCGTTGGTGAGGCTCTTGTAGAACTCTCCGTACTCCTCGTTAGTGATGTCGTCGGGGTTGCGGGTCCAGAGGGGCTTGGTCTTGTTCAGCTCCTCCTGGTCGATGTACTTCTCCTTGATCTTCTTCTTCTTCTTCTTCTTGTCCGAACACTTGTCATCGTGCTCGTGCTCCTCGTCGGAGCCCACGTCCTCGATCTCGGGCTTGTCTTCGTCCTTCTCCTCCTCCTCCTCACCGTCCTTGTCCTTGCCCTTCTCCTCCTCGTCTGCCTCATCGTCACTCACCTCCTTGTCACGCTCCTTCTCAAGCTAAACAAGCACATGCCATCAATTAGTGACCTGCACACATACTGTAGTCCATTGATGGATACTTAGTTTCATTATTATATAAGAACACAATTATTTCCTACTGAAATAATGACTACATTCATTCATAATTAACGTATTAATTGATGTTATGTTCAATCCAACTAAATACTGGCAGTGCATGCAGCTCATTCCCGTTTCACTTACAAATAGCGTGATGGGGTAGCCGATGAACTGCGAGTGCTTCTTCACGATCTCCTTGACGCGGCGTTCCTCGATGTACTCCATCTGGTCGTCCTTCAGGTGCAGGATCACCTTGGTGCCGCGGCCGATGGACTCAGCTGCTCGGAAAAGAAAAAACGTTTTCAGTATTTGGCGATTCTCAAGCTACGGACAGGAGCTCAGATCCCGAGGTTGGGCGTTCACTGTTCCGCGCGTTCACTCACACGTGTCCACTTTGACCGTGAAGGAGCCCCCGGCAGACGACTCCCAGGCGTACTGCTCGTCATCGTTGTGCTTGGTGATGACGGTCACCCTCTCCGCCACCAGGTAGGCGGAGTAGAAGCCCACGCCGAACTGGCCGATCATGGAGATGTCGGCGCCGGCCTGCAGGGCCTCCATGAAGGCCTTGGTGCCGGACTTGGCGATGGTCCCCAGGTTGTTGATCAGGTCGGCCTTGGTCATGCCGATGCCCGTGTCGATCAGGGTGAGGGTGCGCTCCGCCACGTTGGGGATGATCTCGATCTTCAGGTCCTTACCGGAGTCCAGCTTGGACGGGTCGGTGAGACTCTCATAGCGGATCTTGTCTAAAGCCTGTGAGGAAGACGAGGGTTCAGGGGGGTTCGTTGTGTGATGAAGGGTTCATGAGTCACACTTTAAGACATCAGACTCCTAGACATCAATTATTCAAGGATGGTTTATGCAGAATGCAATATAGTATGCATCATCTTAAAATATCGGGTGGCAAAGACATTTTTATTGTCTGCCCTTGTGTTTAACGATTGCAACATGATTGCAAACACATTAGACCAAATATGGTGTATGATGTACGCAAATCAATTTCTTAGAGACTATTAGGGTTCCCTTTATAAATGACTGCTGAAATAAACCCATCAATGATGTTCTTCCTCATTTCACTCACATCTGAGGAGTTTGAGATGATCTCTCTGAGGAAGATCTCTTTGTTGGAGTAGAACGTGTTGATGATCAGAGACATGAGCTGAGCGATCTCAGCCTGGAAGGCGAAGGTCTCCGCTTCCTCCTCCATGGTTTGATCGTGTGCCTCGGGCATCTAGACGGGAGGAACCAGGAAATGTTGCACTGGACTGTTGCCGGGCCGACGCAAACATTCAACGTGGAGAAACACCCTGCGTGTCCTCCAGAAGCTTCCTTCTAACCAGTCTGCACATATCTGAAGCTACAGTGGTAATGACTTCAGGGAAGACATTTTAAACATTGTGAGTTTGTCTTTGTTGTACAGATAAATATAGAAGGTTTTATTTAAGCAATGCAATGTAGCACTGCATGTGTAATAGTGGACATAACTATATGAACTATTTTACACACCGGGCCACTTCATTCAAAGTGGCATACTTGCTGAGACCGTTCACGTTCATTGTTAGGTTGAATGAATTTCTGAACAAAGACAACGTGAATAAAAGCCCCATAGTGTTGAGTCAGGTTATAGCCCTAGGGGATAGCAGACGGAACCGCAGCCTGTGTATTACGATGAATGAGAAGATATAATGACCATGTAATTGGGTATTAACTAATGAGATCTAGTTTATGCTGGCTTGGCCAATGTAAACCGTGCTCTGCTCATTGCAACACTTTCTGTTCCTAATCCATCCCAGAATAAGGACAAAAAAGGCCTCCTTCTGCCTTCAGGGTAGTGATGTAACGTTGCCATGGCTTCTCATTGAGCATGGCATGACAACGTTTGGGTAAACCTTGCACACCACAGCGGCCAAAGGTTTCAGTGCATATGGACACACGCGGGGAGGAGCCGCTGCCGACGGCAGCGCCCCCTATCGGTCCGGGCGGCCACGACATGGTTCTAGAAACTACCAGGCGGATCCTGTATGGCAGCTTCACTTCCAATTAGAAAGGCTCCTCCTCATCACAATAGATTTCATTCACGGTTATTTTTTTTCACGTTGAGCCTGCATGCCCGGTCCCATTCTAGGGTCTAAGCCGTGGGGATCTGAGAGGCATTTTGCGACAGGGGGACCATGTGCATGACGTCATCCGTCGGTGGTCCAGCGGGGATGCTGCTGCAGCGCGTGACACCTGTCCTCTCCAACACCACGCATAATTACTCCAAAATAAAAGTCACTCAAAAGTTTCGACCGTCACGGATAAATAGGCTCGTGTGGCAGGAATCAGTGGATAAATAGGACCAGGCCGTATCAATTCCTGTTTTACTAGTTTGTAACATC
>OMKQ01100145.1:0-19612 GCA_900302335.1 Phycis phycis
ATGCACCGTGTGTGCGTGATGCGCACCATGCCGGAGGCTCAGCGGCTGGTGGCGTCCTGTCCCAGCTTGGCACCTCCTCCGGTGTGTTCTGCTCGTCACCGCGTGTCACAGTCTGCTTTCACTCCTCAGACGCGGAGGAGCACATGGGCGCGAGAGTACAAAGGAGCAGCATCCGCTGACGTGGCCTCCTTCAGATGTTGGCCGTGGTGTCGCGTGTGTGCGTGTGTGTGTGTGTGTGTGTGTGTGTGTGTGTGTGTGTGTGTGTGTGTGTGTGTGTGTGTGTGTGTCACACCTATCCTACCTAGCCCTTCGAGACTGTGATAAAGGGCTACACAAATAAAATTGACCTGACCTGACTTTGCTCCCGTGAGCAGAGGTGTTGGAAAACACACATGGGTCAGCGGTTACCGGCGCTGTTCAAAAGCAAACGACGACGACAGCCTGCGTACTTTGAGGAAATACATGAACAACAAATTTGCAGCTAGCATTAGCGCGGAGCCGTCGCTTACTGATGACGGGCGTGTTGTTCCCGGTGACCGGCAGCAACTCGTTCATGAGCAACAGGAAGACGGTGTAGCCCAAGATGAGGGTCATCTTGAAGGCAGAGCGGTCCACGCTCTCTGGGGGTAACATGAAGCTGAAGAGGTCCACGGTGATCAGGAAGCAGCTTGGGACGATCAGGTTGACCACATAGAGAATTGGTCTACGCCTTATCACAATCTATTGTGAGGAAAACAAATAGCGCCCAGAGGTTCCATCTTGGATTATTAAAGTTGTAGTCTTGGTGCTCATTATGGCGTAGTCTCACCATAAATGTTGATTATGAATAATAAAATATTTATTTACTTAACGATTTCTTGTTATTCTGAAAGCATATTCATATTCATGGGGAGGAAATTATTATTATTTGTAATATTTAGTTTTGTAATTTTTGTCTGGAAAACAAAAAAAATCCTGCACAATGATGCACACAGAAGAAATGGCTAAAATAATAGCTTTTGCGCCTACAAACATTTATATACTTCACTTGCATTATATACTATATCATTGTAGCTTCCTCCACTTAAAGACAATGATGATTCCATTGCCGTGATGTTTAAGAGTTCCCATTCTCCTTTAGTCTGTAAGGTCTCTCTGCTCTGCCGCAGAATAAATTCTGCAGTGCGACCCTGGACCATTCGGATGACCGTATCTGAAAACATGATAGAACCAATGGTTTAGTTTGAATGCGTGTGTTCTCTTGGGTGTCCATTATTCAAGGCTTACCATAGTGTATGTAGGATCCAAACGTTAGAGTGCAGTTTTGGACATCAAAAGGGAACTTGTCAATTACTAAATTGCAGGAGCTCACCACTCGGACTGGTTTATCATCAAATACATGACCGTTGCTGTTTATAATCACATAGGGTGTGATGGGGGACTGGTCCTCATCCATGCTGCAAGGAAGCACCATATAATAGAACTAGTTGAGAATGAGAGTTGCACATGATCAATTAATTTTTGTAATTACCCAATTAACTGAATTCTTCAAATTCAAAACATAATACACGGACATTATGTAGGAGGAAATATGAAGTCACCGAAAATGACACTGACAGTATTTTCATTTTTTTTTATAAAGTATACTTCATAAGTATTATAAAGTAAATAAAGAAAATCGGTCAGATCCCCGGCGCCATACTCAAGACCCAAGAGACGACCAATAACTTCACTGGTTTGGGTTTGTACAATAAGAGTCGCCTGGAGGAAGCACAACCACTTTGTTAAGTTCCCAAATTATCAATGTGGTCAAAATGATTGGAGGCATTTCAGGAAGTCAAGTCACGAACCAATGGGCATCGTCCGGCTTCACGTTGGGGTGTCGACATCGGCCAGGATTGGACGAGACCCCGTTGCATTATGGGAGACGAAATTACCAAAGCAGTTCCTACATTTAGACTTACAACTCGGATATGAAAATGTCTGGAATCCACAGGTTTTCACGTCGAACCGACACTTCGTCCGTTCCACATTCCTGCTCATCCCAGTTCAGTTCCTCTATGTCCCACTCCTACGTTCGGCAGAAGTTCTTTTAGAATGTCACGTTTCTTTGTTGACGAATGTAAAGGCAATTGATGAATGTATTACATTTACTTACAAGAAGAAGCCAAATGAATGTCGTGAGGGTTTGTGCTTTTTCATTCTAGATAAAAAAAAAAAAAAACCCATTTAAGTCAGTAACGGCATGATTTGATTTTGAACGTAGCAATTATTCACAGCATTTAAAATGAACAGAACACAAGCACAGGACACAAATCTGTAAGAGAGTGCACTTACCACTCCCAGAATCCCAACCAAAGTGAAAGAGACAGAGACATTTGTGGCTGTTCCAAATTGCGTCACAGGGCGTAGATGTTTCTTTGAAAATACTGTTTTCTGAAGCGC
This sequence comes from Phycis phycis, assembly GCA_900302335.1. Taxonomy (NCBI): domain Eukaryota; kingdom Metazoa; phylum Chordata; class Actinopteri; order Gadiformes; family Phycidae; genus Phycis; species Phycis phycis. Next base: position 2,425 of record OMKQ01100145.1, read on the forward strand.
ATCAAAAAGGGATTCAGGACTTGAACTGGTACAATTTAAAGCTGATCCAGTGGCTATGAAAATATACATTCCGTGGAGACGAAAAAGGTTAGCATGAGTTAGTCTTTAATATTGATCAGAAATCCTTTCCACATAACATACCAACACAGATGTTCACAGATTCACAGAATAATTAATATATTTATGTTCTGCCTGTTTGAAATGGTGCTGGTCCTGGAAATGTCCCTGCTGCTTTGCTGATGCATTTCAAGTATACAATATATTCTCAAAACTACAACAATCCATCTTACCATGAAACAACACCAAACTGAGGGAGACAAGTGCAAGTCCTTTTTTCAGCTCCATTGCTTTCCAGTATTTTCAATCACAGGTTCTCTAGATTCCTACCAGTTTCCAACAAATCTGATTGGTTTGCTTGCCTGAATAAGGCAAACTTCAAGTAACAAATTGACAGCCTTCACATTCAACAGCATCGCTAAGCCCCTGGAGATATGTTGCATGATACATAGTATCACGTGTGTTTGCTTGAAAGTCATGTACACAAAATTTACATTTACATTCAGGGCATTTAGCACGCTTTTATCCAAAGTGACTTACATTAACATTTGTCAGAAGAATTTACTGTCATGCTTGAGTGAGTACTGCGTTGTGAGTTCATTGTGTTGTTCAATCTATATATATATATTAGGATGCAGAATGTATGTTGCTAGTTTTGTTGAAAAGTAATCATCCCTACTGATATTGAGCTGTATTCAGTCAAAATAAATAAAGGCGAGCCTAACCTTCAAAGACTTGCTCAAACCTGAAGTCTGAACTCTTCTGATGGACCTGTTGCTTGTGAACCGATCATGCAATGTTAAGGACAGAAGGTTAAGGAAATACATGGAACTGCTGAACTGCTCACTGTCGCACATTGGGAACATGAGAATTGATATTTCTATGTTTCTATACTACACTGCATGTTTCTATACTTTCGATTAAAAAAAACTACCTCACACTGACAAGCGTTTCACAAACAGCTTGGAAGTGGTGTCAGTAGCTCAGTGGATAGAGCGGGTGGACAGAGCGGGTCGTCCAGGGTTGGCGGTTCGATGCCCTTGATTTCCTGTCCACATGTCGAACCTCACAAATGTACTGGTTGTAAGTCGTTTTGGACAAAAGCGTCTGCTAAATGCTCCTTTACCCTTTAAAATATTTGATCAATATCTGACATAATGGTCCCTTGAAGAGACCAAAAAAATAAACAGATAATTTTCAAGTTGTAACGTCTGCTAACCTTAGTTCTGTAAATATATATAGGCTGTATGTAGCTTGTTGATATTAACCAATAGGCACTAAATAACTAAAAACAGTGAGATGTTTTGCATTTTTATTGAATGGTTAAGGTCATGGATTAACATTGGACAAACATTGCTTCCAGGCAGACTCTGAAGAGCCTGCCTGGAAGCAATTGCTGGGACTATTTGTTCTTCTGGGTGTTCACTTCACTCCGTTCTGAACAGATAAAGTGGCGACTGCTCTGTTGACCTGTTGATTTGTTCAGTTGGTGGGAATCAATTCATCATCAAGTTTTCTCTCACAATGCAGACACAATGCAGACGTTTCAGAACTTTCCAGAACTTTGAAACTTCAAACTGATTGGTGACTGTTTATTTATCCCACAGTTAACCTGTGTGTGTGTGTGTGTGCATCCTGTCTGTGCTGCTGGAGTCTGCATGGAAGGTAACGAGTCCAGGTCAGCATTGAACAGCAAACCATTGTATCTTCAATATAACCTGAATAAGTGCAAACATTAGGAGTTATGTCATGAACATGCCCTCTCTGTGTTTTTAGGTTACTAGCCAGTGGGTCTCTCTGGTGTGGGCGTAACACTAGACTAGTGTTGTAGGTTCAGCTGACTTAACATAAACCGCTAAGAGTCAACAACTACAACTCGACTAACTCAACCTGTACAATCTATAAATCAACCGAAACGTATATTTCACATCATAGGTGACACGTGTTAATTACATTCCGTACTGATATTGTATATCAGCTCACTATTCTATGGTATTTTTACAATTCCACTGCATTTTTGTCTTTATTTTATTGTTATTATTTGTATTTTAGTTAGTTTTTTTGTTTTATTTCTATTCTATTTCTTTCTATTTATTGTATTTATATGTACCATGGCTGCTACGGCGACCCAATTTCCCTTTGGGGATTAATAGTCTCTCTATGTCTATGTCTATGTCTAACAACAACAGCACTTCCTCCTCTGCGTGGCCATGTTCGAATTCAGAGTGCTCACAGAGGAGTTCTTGCGCTCAGCCCTACAGTGAAAGACTTTCCTCATTGAAAAAATAGTTAGTGTATGGGAAACAGTCTATCGCAGAGGGCATTGTTCTCCTCTCCATGTATATGTTTATTTGATACTGGAATGTTGAAATGCTGCATATTATGCCTTTGATAATGTCATATTCTATCTATCCGTCTATACCAGGGGTGTCAAACTCATTTCCACCCTGGGCCACATCAGCATTATGGTTGCCGTCACAGGGCCGGCTGTAACTGAAAGACTTAAAATTGAACTACTCCATAACATATTGGTAACATGTTGTTAAGGAGAAACAGCAGGTATCTTGTGCCAAAGATACCCGCTGTGCCAAAGACACCTGCTCCATCCTGCTTCAATGACTATTGCCCTGTTGCACTGACCCCCATCATCATGAAGTGCTTTGAACGGCTGGTCATGTCTCACATCAAGTCCATCCTTCCCCCAACCCTGGACCCCTTTCAGTTCGCATACCATGCCAAACGTTCCACAGAGGACGCAATCTGCTCTGCTCTTCACCCAGCCCTCACCCACTTGGAAAAAGCAGACTCATGTGAGAATGCCTTTCATAGACTTTAGTGAGAGGCCACAAGCAGTATGAGTCGGCAACAACACCTCGAGCAGCATCACACTCAGCACAGTGGCCCCCCAAGGCTGTGTGCTCAGTCCCCTGCTCTTCACCCTGCTGACTCACGACTGCACACCAACCTACAGCTCCAATCACATGGTGAAGTTTGCGGACGATACAACTCTGGTGGCTCTCATCGCTAGCAAAACCAAGGAGATCGTGGTTGACTTCCGGAGTGGCCACACTGTACACTCACCACTGGCCATCGATGGTGCTGCTGTGGAGAGAGTGAGCAGCACCAAATTCCTGGGGGTGCACGTCAGTGAGGACCTCTCCTGGACCAGCAACACTGCATCACTGGCGAAGAAAGACCAGCGGCGCCTCTACTTCCTACGCAAGCTTAAGGTGAGCGAAGGCTCCCATGCCCATTGTGAAAGCATCCTGTCCAGCTGCATCACTGTGTGGGGGCGGTAGCTGCACTGAACACAGCAGGAAAGCACTGCAACGCATAGTGAACACAGCTGGTAAGATCATTGGTGCCCCACTCCCCTCCGTGAACGACACATACACCACCCGTCTCCCCTGGAAAGTGACCTCGATTGTGAGCGACACCAGCCACCCCGGACACAGTCTGTTCAGCCTCCTGCCTTCCGGTAGAAGGTATCGGAGCCTCCATGGCCGCGCCACCAGAATCACCAAAAGCTTTATACGCCCCCCCCGCTCCCGGACTCTGGACAATCTGTCTCTTGCACTATTGTACTTTCATTATTATTACCATTATTATTCTTATTATTCTTATTCTTATTCTTATTATTATTACCATTTCATGCCATTACCATTACAATTGCCTTTTTGCACCAACTTTTACAGGAACCTATGCTGCTACTCCTACTCCATACAGTAGTAGATTCCGCCTGTTAGGAGCGGTCAGTAAGTCAACGCGCACTCCTGTTCTCGATGTCACCATTTGGCCTTTATTGAAGGACAATAACAGAAAAGAATAAATATTAACAACAAAAAATCGGCTTCAAACAAAAGGATTCGTATTGTGCGGTACACAACACGCCCACAGATCACGTCACACCATCAAACTTCCGATCATCATAATTATCATAATAATATCAACAAAACAGAAACCTCAACACAGTACATTCCAACACATAATCAGCATAATTCACATCAGAAAATGCTTGATGTCTCAACATAGTTGTGAGTCAATAAGGCAAATCTGCTAAATGGCTTCAACACCGCCATTGCATGTCTATTTTTTTTGTCTTATCTTTTTTTATCTTATCTGTTGAAATTCTATGTTTAGTTTTAGTATGAGGAATGTCTTGTCCTGCATGTTGTGCCTGTGCACTTTATCTGGAGGAAGGAATTGACAATAAAGCTACTTTGACTTGACTTTGACTTTGAAACTCTCTGCATTTGATTAATATTTATTCAAGTGTGCAAATATTGTACATGCATTTATAGAAATGTAAAAATATATGGAAGCACATTGCTCTGTGTTATTATAACCTAAATCTCTTTCATTTATCCGGCTAAGAGCATTACTCCCATCAATCAAAGATCAAACTTTTCAAGTGAGTAACAAACAAATATTATCAAATATTACCAATCAACTTTGTTCAAAACTTTTTTTTGCCACAGATGAGGGGGACGGAGAGAAGACATAACGGGCTGGATTTATATGATATTTTTCAAAAATATTTTTAGTTTGATTGTTTTATTTAAGATTCAACCAAATTATGATCACACTGAGGGTGCAGGAGAGGATGAAGATCAGATAAATGATGAACAGCAGCCGGTCAAGCACAGCCCCGATCATGTCCCACTCCTCGGAGGTCTGGGTTCCCTTGAAGTGCGCGGCCACCTGAAGACGGATGGCGCGTAGATCCTGGCTCAGTTTCCTCAGTTCCTCCACCATGGGGTCATGGGCTGATTTTAGTGGCTGGTGATTGGTCAAGAGGAGTCCTGGTGGTGACCCTGGGTTGTGACTCTCAAAAGGTGCTGGACTCTCCACACTAGTCACTAGTTGGACATCTGGGAAAGAGCAGGGTTAGAGGAAAATATCGGCACTATTGATCACAGACAGGTGGCGTTTATATTGTCATACAACTAATTATAATTTGCCTTGGCCTTATTGTGAAACGCAATTTACAGCAAAGTTACAGCTATAGTGTTATTAGTAGTAGCAGTAGACAGGAGTCAGACGTGAAAACTATTTTCATTTGAAGAAAAAAACGAATCTGTTTACTTTGTTGGTTGAGGTTGACTGTGACTCTGTTATTTTTTTTCCTGGGCTTGAAGCAGATGGCCGGGGCGATGTAGTGGAGGACGAGGACGCTGACCCAGTGGGGTACATGGTGGTAGTTACTGGAGCTCTGGATGTTGGTGATGACTATCGTCTCTAAAAGGCTGGCCACCATCAGCGCTAGACTGAGGATGAAGAAAACATCTGCAGAAGAACAACGCACAACTCATTTCACTGCAGCCATGCAAAAGGTTTTCCCGACGCGTCACAACGTATGACATGATCTGTAATTATAGCATACGTGTTTTTAGGTCATGCATGAACCACAAACCAAAAATTCGAGGATGGCAAGTGTGAAGAATGCTATATATATTGACCCTGCTGGTGCCGCGACAGACATAAACAAAGCATACCTAATGTACTCATCAGTATGGTTTTCTGGGTGCTATTTCGCAGGTGCAAACCTTGTGTTTTTCTAGTCGCTGAGCTGCTGGGAGCAGTTTGCCTTAAAAAACACCGAACAGTGTCTTAAAAGTGAATTTGGTTTGCCTATGGTTATGATGTTGCCTATGCAGCTTTGTGATTTAAATGTTTTCGACCTTGAATAGCTTATTTTTTTCACCCCACATGTGTTTGCACACCTGTTTGAGGCTAAGCAACTTTTAAGCAAGAGAGACCCTCAAAAGAGGATCCTACCCTATAACAACCAATTAAGTACAGAACGAGAATTGGGACATGTATTGTTTTTCTGCGTTCTACCGTACTGTTTCACGTGAATGTTTTTGTTTGATTTCTCATATTAAATTAATGTAAACCATGTGATAAAGTCGTCACTCCTATTTTAATCAAGTTAAGTGTAATCTTAGGCTTTGTAACAATGAGGGTCATTTTAACGTGAGGTTTAAAAACATTGCAATGGCAAAGCAATAGGCAATGTGAACCCCTTACTGATGACGGGCGTGGTGTCCCCGGTGACCGGCAGCAGGTCGTTCATGAGCAACAGGAAGACGGTGTAGCCCAAGATGAGGGTCATCTTGAAGGCAGAGCGGTCCACGCTCTCTGGGGGTAACATGAAGCTGAAGAGGTCCACGGCGATCAGGAAGCAGCTGGGGATGAGCAGGTTGACCACATAGAGAAGTGGTCTACGCCTTATCACAATCTATCGTGAGGAAAACAAACTGCACAATGATTCTATGTTGGATCCAAAATTAACAGAATTACAATTTTGTGGCTTTTTTTTTTTTAGAAGGAGCACCTGAGATTAAAGTAGCATTACAATACTTGTATTTTGTGAAATAACATTTGCATGTTTGCAAGAGGGAGAGAGACTATAATGTTTTAAATACATTTTTGTGAAATAAAATGTATTTCTATTGAGCTGATTCTGAAGTAGAGTCTTGCCACAAACAGGGAGGTACCTGCAGTTTTTTTCCAAAATGTACCTTTAACAAAATTGCGATTTAATTGGTACTACTATGTGTAAGAATTTCACTAATATGAATATTTTAATGTATGGATATCACTTAACTTACATGATATTGTACCTCATGGTAATTTCCAGCCGGTAGACTTAAAATTGAGGGAGCAGCCTTAATGTCTATGAGCTCCCATTCTCCTTCAGTCTCTAAGACTTCTCTGGACTCCTCCAGAATCTCCTCTCCTGTGCTGCCCATAATCATGCGGATATCTGTATCTGAAACCTCATATAACCCAATAATAACAATCACAGCTCCAAAGACTTTGAGACGTCAAATCCAAGCCAGTGGTATCTGACTTTGTCCATTTGTTTGTACATGCATTTCTTTGTCTATTTGTTCACATGTTACATTTACATTTACATTTAGGCCATTTAGCAGACGCTTTTATCCAAAGCGACTTACAAAGAGTACATTTGTCATCAGAAGGTGAAACATTTCATTGCATGTTAATTTGTTAATTCAACCAAAGGCTCACCAAAATGCAAGTAGGATCCAAAAGTCAGGCTGCAGTTCTGGACGTCAAAGGGGAAGGCGTAGATACCCAAATTGCAGGAGCTCACCACTCTGACTGGTTTATCATCATATACATGACCCTTGTTGTCTAAATAGACGTAGGGAGTAAAGGGGGACTGGTCCTCATCCATACTGCAACATAATTACAATACAATTAAATAATATTGTATAGTATAATAGGAGAATATAGCAGGAGAATAAGACTAATAATCCATGTATTGATTACCTCATCAATTTCATTCTTCAGAATCAAAACACAAGACACATCGTCATTAAGACTATGAGGTAATCTAAATCTGTGCAACATCTCTGGCCTATGATGCTAAGTGCTAAGATACAATTTTAATCGTTAATCGACTGAAGTTAGCGTTTTTTGACTTACAACTGCGTGATGTGCACGTCTGGAGTCCACAGATTTTCACGTAAAACTGAAACTCTGCGTGCACCACATTCCTTCTCATCCCAGCTCAAACCCTCTATGTCCCACTCCTACGAAAGCAGTTTGAGAGCATTATTCTGTGTCATTATTTATAGATAACCCCTTTCATTAAATAGGTATAATTATTAAAGGGACACGCATAGCTGATCTTGAAAGCAAAGCAGTGAGACAATTGTAAGTGAGGACGGACCACATGGCAGGATGTCACATGCCAGAACAAAAGCAACAGTAAAAGTGTCACGCATTAGTCGGAATCGAAAACTCAAACGATGGCTGCAAGACAGCCTAAGGTCACTTTTTAACACTTTAGTTTTTTTTCTATTGATGTGCTAGACGTGCTAGACGTGCTAACTTGCAAAACTCTACATTTACATTTACATTTCGGGCATTTAGCGGACGCTTTTATCCAAAGCGACTTACAAAGAGAACATTTGTCATAAGAAGGTGAAACATCTCATTGCTGCCAATACCGTAAGAAAGTCAACAGAACAAGTTTCAAGCATTTCAATTGCTAGATTAACCACTGCTAGTATGCAATTTAGTGTCTCCTGACCCTGTGCAAGAATAAATTGATTCCAGAGACATGCGTGACTACGCTTGTCATTTTTAACATGTTGGAGCAGAATAGAGGGAAGATGAGCTCACTGGAAGCACTTGGGAAGAAGAAAGAGGTGGCCACATCAATATGCTGGGGCAGAACACCATAGTGCTTTCTGGTGGACTCTTTATGGGACCTGTTTTACGCATCTGACTTTTCCCTGCTCTTGCACACATAAGAAGTAAATGAGGAATATTACACACGACGAAAACTTCAACTCTCAAACCCACCACATCTCATTGCAGTCCCACAGTAACATAGTGAACAAGACCAAATTCCACCAATTAGATTTGAGGCTGTCATAATATTGCTAATGGTCCTCCTCAACACCTCCTTGTCCATAACATTCACGATCAATTTCTCTTTTACCGAAATTGCTGAACAATGGATGAATGGTTGGACGGGTGGCAATTAAATTGTTACTTAGGTCTGTTAAATATATGTAATGTAATTCAGAATTCCCTGTTTTCAAGGAATGGATCATTTCAAGACTGGGTTCCCACACCACAGATTATGAATTTACCCACATTGTTTTACTTAACATTTCAGCATGCTTCTTTTACAGTTATGTAAGTAAAGCACTCCTTTAAACTTTTCAATTTGACAAATTCCACAACTTCAAAGTCCATTTATGACTGAATCCATATTTACTTACAAGTACAAGCCATATAAAAGTTGTAAATAACTGGGCTTTTTCATCCTGGAAAAGAGAGACGAGAGAGAGAGAGAGAGAGAGAGAGAGAGAGAGAGATTATTTCTTTTCATTGAATTCTTAATTAACTGAATTGTCATTTGCTTACTTATATCAACAAAAGAATCCACTTACTACTCCCAAAATTCCAATCAAAGTAATAGAGACAGTGATATCTGTTGGTGTCGTGAAGTTTTTCACTGGACGTAGCATTTTCTTTGAAAATAATGCATCCTCAAGTGCATCAAACAGGAGTTCAGGACTTGGACTGGAACAATTAAATGCCTCTACCGTTGCTGTTTGAATAGACAGAAGTACAATGCTTTGTATGTTATAGCATACTGGCTAGATTGCATGACTGTGGTTGTATTTGTTTGATACTAGCCCAGTATTAATATGCATATTATTATTATTATGTTTGTGCTGGTAACTACCATTAAATATCTACCTTAACAACAACAATAATTTCCCTTACCATGAAGCAACAGCAAGCTGAGGGAGATGAAGTCAATGCCTTTTTTCATATTCATTATTAAATTAGTCCAGTGATTTTATCATAGGTTCAATCAATTAGCTTTGACGCGCACAAGGCCAGCTGTTTTCAACGAAATAAGCTGTGGCTTCGGTAATACCTTACAATTATGAAAGCTGAAAAGTCATCGTGTCAATATTTGACTCCCATTAGTAATTAGGTATTCCATGAAGCACATATCTCCGAGTGATTGAGCTGAAGTGGCTCTGTAAAATGTATTTGCATTTCTTTTTTCTTCAGGTTTGCTTATGACAATAGGTATTGACTAACGACGAACAAATAAATAATAAGCTTCACCAGCACTATTAGAATCTCTCCACTTTTACCTGCAATACTTGCACCTTTACTTGCAATATTACTCATATGACGTTCGCCTCGACGTTTGTAATATCCGCGAGTACTTTTTGCACATTTTTCTGTTGTTGTCTGTATGTTTTTGTTTGTTCATTGTTGTTTATTGTGTAGGTTTTTATTATTTCTGTAGTGTTGTACTACACTCTTTGTACTATGGCTGTTGTGATGCATTGATTCCCCGCCGTGGGATCAATAAAGTACAATCTAATCTAATCTAATCTACAATGATGCATGGAAGGACGGTTTCCAGTGTTTTACTGCTACTAGACTCAAATTATTGTTTGTGAATGTTAAGCCAAAACTTGAATGAACTTGCATGAACTCATTAACTCATTGCATGTTCATGCAATGAGTTAAAAACAACGATATCTTTGTCAACCTTTTAGTTTGACAAACGTGAAAGCATTGTGCCTATGAGCGTATTCAGTAAACATCTAGACAATTTAAAGTTGCCATTAAACACCTTCGCTTTGGAGCTGGAAACCAAAAAAAACCTAAGTGATATCAGAATGCTTCAGCACCACAACAGGATTTGGGTCTGTTCTTTCCTCACTCTCTCTGTTCAAAGTAATAATAACTGTATCCAATGCCTTGACATTTACATTTACATTTTGGGGCATTTAGCAGACGCTTTTGTCCAAAGGGACTTACAATAAGTACATTTGTCAGAAGAAGGTGAAACACAACACTGACGATTTATTACCTCAAACTAAATGTAAAGTAAACTCACACCTCAACACTCAAACTGACCCACACTCGCCTGTTTTTTAATTGGGTCCCAAGAGTAACTAACTCCTTGCACCTCCACACTAACCTTATTATGATACGTGCAAATCCACTGTATAGTTGATTTGTACTGTAATGCAATTAATATAATTTGAATGTGCAAATATGAATTTAGTGTACTGCAACCAAGTGATATTTTCAGAATGCAACACAATGGCTATAACAAAGACGTTCTCAAGAGGAAATGGGTCTTATTTATTTATTTTATTTTATTTATTCGGTCTTTATTGGTCATTCTCAGTATTTTTCAGATACGGGAATTAATTTTGTTCTCTGCATTTGACCCATCCTATGGTACATAGGAGCAGTGGGCTGCTAGGTTCAGCGCCCAGGGAGCAAGTTGGGGTTCAGTGTCTTGCTCAAGGACACTTTGACATGCAGACAGTTTGGAGGTGGGGAACGAGGGGATCGAACCGCCGACCCTATGATTAGTGGACGACCCGCTCTGTCCACCCGCTCTACCCACTGAGCTACTGCCGCCTTCTTCAGTTGTCTTTGAGCATAGTTAGGGATTCTGAAGATTGTATGGAGACAAGTAGTGTGTTCCACCTTCAAAGTCCCACATATGAAATTTGTCTTACCTGTGACTGAGTGGCATGCATTTCCCCACACGGTTCATTAGTGGACCACAGAGGGCAGGCAGGGTATTGTGTATGATGTGTGATGGAGGTGAGATGTGGATAGTGATCCAGTACAACTGAATGATCTTATTACGAATAAATGAATTGAACTTGATGCTAGTCAAGTGAACCTGACCACAGGGACCTAGTGAAGTGGAGTCTGTCTTCTGGGGGACATCAGACAAATAACTAAATATCATGGACACAACAATGGTAGGATAAGCTGCGCACCTCAATAATGGATCCTATGAGGATACAGTATGTACAGCAAGAATAACCAAGAGAACTGACCTCTCTTGCTGCACATGGCATTGCTATTATGACCTGGATACCTCAACCTTCCAGGATCCTTAAAGGATCTCAGTTATCTACCTCCCTTATCGTTGTTGAATCTATTGTTGTTGTTCTTAAATCATCTCAACAGTGTTTTTAGCCTAACAGCCTTGTGTTCAATATCTGCACGGGTTGCCACAAACAATAAAACTTTTAATTTTATTATAGATGTTTTATGCAGGATTTCACCCATTTGACAATAATACAGCTTTAAAAGTAACATACATTCAAGCCCTTAATCGTGTACTAGACCTCTAATCAGGAAATATCACACTGACTAAACTGACAAAACAAGTCAAATGAAATCATTGAATATGACGACAACCTACAAAGAAATTAATGTTCACTAAATGACTGAAGTGAAACCCCTCTGAAAACCCTTTCTATAGCCTCTTTGAATTGACCCAAAGATAGATCATAGTGATACAGCTGATTGAGAGGAAGAGGGCATAGAGCCAAAACAGAAAGCGATCAATGATGAATGCCACCTGGATCCAGTCCTCAGAGTTCTGGTTGACTGTCAGCTGCTGGTCCACCTGCAGTCGGATGGCCCGGAGGTCTCTGCCCAACTTCCTCAGCTCGCCTAGGGTTGTGTCTTCAAGCTCTAGGGGCATTGGAGGATCCTTACAAAATGTGTTCTCCTCCCTTACAGCATTGGGATCCACCTCTATATTGGAGAGACATCAAGAACAACTTGTAGATTGTTGTTTTGTTTTGGGTGTTGGTCTATTGATATCAGTTCTTCAGTCTGCTGATAGAAGCATATTCTGGCCTAACTCTCCATACCTGTTGACTTGTGTTTTGGGGGCTTAGGAGCCAGACCAACACAACAGCCGAGGGTTTGAAGGACCACTACTCTCACCCAGCGGGGGACTGGAGCAAAGCGGCTGGAACCAGAGAGGAGGTTGGTAATGAGGATCGTCTCCAGCAAGCTGGACACCATCAGCGCCAGGCAGATGGAGAAGAAAACATCTGGGGATGAAGACACGAGAGTATGAGAATGCTGGGTACTTTTCAGTTGTAGCAATAGAAGTTCATGTCAGCCTCACTCTGAACAAAAGAGTCCGACTGACTTATGAGTGGGATGGTGTTCCCTGTGACCGGCAGCAGGTCGTTCATGAGCAACAGGAAGACGGTGTAGCCCAAGATGAGGGTCATCTTGAAGGCAGAGCGGTCCACGCTCTGTGGGGGTAACATGAAGCTGAAGAGGTCCACGGTGATCAGGAAGCAGCTGGGGATGATCAGGTTGACCACGTAAAGAGTGGCCTTACGCCTCAGTACAATCTATGGGGTTTCAAAATAGGACAGTTCTCAGTAGAGGCCACTTGAAATATTATCGTTACACAACTAGTTCCTTTACTGTAGTTCCCCTGCTGCCAGAGATGTTGTACACTAGCAATGGTTAATCTAGCACTTGAAATGCTTGAAACTTGTTCTGGTAACTTCTTACTGTATTAGCAGCAATGAAATGTTTCACCTTCTGATGACAAATGTACTCCTTGTAAGTCGCTTTGGATAAAAGCGTCTGCTAAATGCCCTAAATGTAAATGTAAATGTAAATGTACTGTACCCTGTACACTGTTGTTCTCTTATTTTGTTTTACTCAAACATACGTTGAATATGAGCTCGTCGTTTCCGTGTGGAGGTTCCCCATCGTGCACTTCTTTGTGAGCGCTGATGTCTATCAGCTGCCATTCTCCCACCATGGTCATCACCTCCAGGGAATTCTCCAGAATTTCATTTATTGGTATGTTCAGTTCAACTCTGATGTCCTCGGCTGATTGAGCGTAGTCATTTGAAATGAGAAGAAAGCCCGGGAGGTTACAGATGTAATCCCTTCGCTCAAAATAAACCAGCAATATGATTGCACGTCAACAAAGTTGTGCAAAAATACAACTACAATCTGAAAGAATAACCAAACCACCGGACACAACCACGCCAAATGATCTCAAGGGATGCCCTCATCTTAAGGGCATCCTTAAGAACATAGTAGTACCCAGTACCAAGTAGTAAATTGTAAGAATTATTTTTTTTTTGTTTCGCTGCCAACTAACTAACCCGGTCGTATCGAGAGCTGCGCTGATTGAGATAATGATGGCGCGGTGATCTCGTTGGACGAGGGGTAAGTGGAAAATAAACCTATTCCCCTAAAAGCAAAAGTTCTCCTTTTTGACGGACCGTCGTGAAATCACAAGGGCGGTTGTTTGACTGTGACCCATCGATGGTCTCGCACCAGCAAACACCCTGAGGCAAACCATTTATCCAATGGAAATGCAGAGAATGTCTCTATCTGTGTGGTGTCTTACTTGAGTGGATGTAGGAGCTGAAGGTGAAAGTGCAGTTCTGAACGTCAAAGGGGAACGTGTAGATGTTGAGGTTGCAGGAGCTGACCACTCTGACGGGGCTGAAGTCGTAGATCATGCCATCAGAATGGACGTGCACGAAAGGCACAGACGGGGCTGTGTTTTTATCCATACTGTAAGACGGCAACGAGAACACAGGTCTGATTGGTTGTCGCTGATTCTTTGTCTCTCTGTTTCACGCTTAATTATTGCAGTTCTACATGCATCTTACAATTCATTGATGACCAAATCTGGTACCCAGAACTTGCTTCTAGGGAGTGAAATCTGGTCTGTGCCACACTGCTCAGGATCCCATTTGATAAACTCATTCTTCCATCCCTGGAACCACAAACTAATTAGTGCATTTGTCCTATTGGCTACTAGAAGCAAATATGTGTTTTAATTTCACACAACGTGATATGAAATGTGTGGTTTTGCTTTGACAGTAATGCCCAGGTAATGCCTGGCTATTTATTTTCCTGTGTTTTTATACTTACAATGTCAAGCCAAATATAAGTGGTCAGGATTTGGGCTTTTTCATCCTGAAAAACACATGATTGTAAATTATCTGTATCAATCTGTAATGTCCAACTGTGTCCTGAATATGTATCTCTGGCCATCTACACAAGGTGCAGAGATAACAATATTTTAAAAACATAAAAAGGGTTATTTATCAAATTGTTTCTAAAATGTTCGTATTCTTTTTGAACAACTATTGAACAACAACAGGCAAGGTCAACAGGCTTCTTAAATAATAATAAGTTCTGAATTTTCCATTTCACGTTATACCAACCCAGGTATCTATCCAGGGACATCAGTTCATTCATTTGTTCTTCATTCAACATGTTGTCTCATGTTCATGTCATAACATTTTGTACATAGTTTTAAAACTGAACATACCACTCCGAGAATTCCATACAGTGTAAAGGATATGAGGACCTCTGTGTAATTATCCATTTTGCTGACAGGTCGTATAGAGCTTAAATCAAAGACCGGTGTCAGTGCTTTCAGGAGGGCAGGTGGGGTGGGTTCAGAACATCTGCTCATCACTTCAGGCTCCGCTTCAGGCTCCACTTCAGGCTCCACTTCAGGCTTCGCTTCAGGCTCGGCTTCAGGCTCCACGTTTTCCACCACATCAGGCTCCACTTTTTCCACCACATCAGCCTCCACCTTTTCCACCACTTCAGCCTCCACCTTTTCCACCACATCAGCCTCCACCTTGTTCCACCACTTCAGCCTCCACCTTTTCCACCACATCAGCCTCCACCTTTTCCACCACATCAGCCTCCACCTTTTCCACCACATCAGCCTCCACCTTTTCCACCACTTCAGCCTCCACCTTTTCCACCACATCAGCCTCCACCTTTTCCACCACTTCAGCCTCCACCTTTTCCACCACTTCAGCCTCCACCTTTTCCACCACGTTAGCCTCGACGGCTGGTTCCACCACATCAGCCTCCACCTTTTCCACCACATCAGCCTCCACCTTTTCCACCGCAGTGGTGGTGGTGGAAACAGCCTCGACGGCTGTTTCCACCACCACCACTTCCCGTTGTCCAAGACCTTAAACAAACAGCAACAAGTAAACAAATGGCTTAACGATGCATTCAAATCATCAAGATTTGCTGTCCATCGTAATACAGAAAAGGTCTTGAAAATATTTTAATTTAATAGGAGGCTATAGCAGTCTACTTAACCTGCAAAAACACAATGTAATAACATGTATTCTATGAACATTTTCAGCAACTCTTGTATGGTTGCAAAGGGAATAACATTTGAAAGATCTCTCTTCGTACATATTTAACTTGGGATATGTTTGTATCTGAAAATAATACTTAAAATTCTATTGTTTCCATGTACTCACTTTGTGTGACAAAGAATATGATGCAAACAATAATCTCCAAAGACCTGGCAGATAACTGAATATTGAAGAATTAGTGTTAATTACAGAAACAAGCATTATAGAATTTCATATAACCACAAAAGTCAATATTACATTTTGCAACAGCGACTCCCTAAATATGATCTATACTCTTAACCTTCAATTTAATGTGTTTGGCAGCCATTATCTTGCAATTCGCAGCTCTTCGTCTGTCTTGATTCTAATGAAAATATATAATTGAAAAGAAGAATCATAAGAATACCACAACATAATGTTTACATTTTAGTGGTCAATTGATACAAAATGTTGCTAAAGTGAACAAAATTACAGAAACCAGGATACCTGCCAGTTCGAAATTCTCTCAGAGCTTAAAAAATTGCATTAACAACCAACATATATATAGTATTATTTTGAGTGACGCGTGACTTGAAAAACCCACTCGTACAAATCAAGTGGTTTGCCCTGCAGAGTGCTACTTTTCCTATTGGTTGGTAAACACAAAGTAGGGCTTCAGACACATTTGGGAGTTTCAGTGCACCAGAATGTAGCTAGCAGATGGGGAAAAGCTACCACAATGGTATTAAATTCACGAAACTCTGAAACACACAGCTAGATGTTAGTGTTATGGTCGGCATCACACGTTTGTAGACGCCGACAAGTAAGTACACTGCAAAAGTTATAGATAGCCAATAAATGAGTCAACTGCACTTTTTGTATGCTCTTGCAGTGTCCATGTACACAACAGAATACATAAATAAGGAGTTGATGATTAAAGTTGCATTCACTTGGAACATGTTTGGGGAGTGTACCCACCCACTCCGTGTTTTCCAACGGAGAAAGCTGAAAGTCAGTCGCATTTAAAGTGTGACACTGACCTGAACATCTGGCACCCTTTAACCTCTTCCTCGGAGGTGTCTGGAGTGTACACTGCATGCAAAGAGGTGTATCTGGACTGGAATAATCCTGCATGCTCCCAGCTACTCCACAGATAATCGGATGTATCCCGGGAGTTTGTCTGCTGTTACGCGGACTGGAATACTCCTGGATATGTACCAGTTTGGGGGCCTGCCCCCTGCTTGGTGCTTGAAAGGAAACATTTGCATTTCACACCTTGCGCTACTAGTTGCCATGGTGAATAATCCTTTTGGGGTGCTTGCAAGAGAACATTTGCATTTACGTTTACATTTAGAGCATTTAGCAGACACTTTTATCCAAAGCGACTTACAAAGAGTACATTTGTCATCAGAAGGTGAAACATTTCATTGCTACTAATACAGTAAGAAGTTACCAGAACAAGTTTCAAGCATTTCAAGTGCTAGATTAACCATTGATAGTGTACAACATCTCTGACTAAGTGCCAAATTACAAAGAGTAAAGATTAAAGTGCCAGGACATACAACAAATAAGAGCATGAGGATAGTTATGCAGGGTTCAGGTGAACTCTGAACAAGTGGGTCTTGAGTCTCCTCCGGAAGATGGGG
>OMKQ01100147.1:0-10784 GCA_900302335.1 Phycis phycis
GTGCGTGTGTGCATGTGTGTGTGTGTGTGTGTGTGTGTGTGTGTGTGAGTGCGTCTGTGTGTGTGTGTCTGCAGAAGGAGTGTGTGTGTGTGTGTGTGTGCGTGTGTGTGTGTGTGTGTGTGTGTGTGTGTGTGTGTGTGTGTGTGTGTGTGCGTGTGTGTGTGCGTCACAAATCCATTCAGTTTGAAGGTGCTGCAGCTAAGGTTGTAAAGAGAGAGAGCAGAAAAGAGAGCAGACACAATCAACTCAAATCAAATATTCTCACAGTATTCTCCGAGTATTTCGCTCACAAACAGCTGATGATGAATGATGGCTCATTCATCTTACACCACAGCGCGCCCAACATGTGTCTCGGGCAAAGGCAGCAACACATGCATTATGCAAACAGTTTACACATGTTCTCATTAGTGGAAGCCCTTGTATGAATCATTGCTATTTTGGTGATGGTGAAATTCACACAGCCGTTGTATTAGCGCAAAAGGACTTCCTCACGGATTTACACAGGGAATGGAACCGCTAACCCTGTTAGAGTCGTTGACCACATGACCCGTTCAACTCATCCGAATCTGTCTGGGTTACTGTCGTGTTCTATCATTACACGCCCAAGGGAATCAAACACAGAACCCTGTTGACGTTACTTACTATTTATGTTATATCATTACAGGGAATCGAACCCAGAACCCTGTTAACGCTGTCATGTTCGATCATTATAGGGAATCGAACCCAGTACCCTGTTAATGTTACTATCACGTTCTATCAGTACACCACACAGGGAATCGATCCCAGAACCCCTGTCAGTGTGGGTCTGTGTACAGGTGACAGGGCTCACCTCTGCTCTCTCTCTCTTCTGCTGCTCCTGTTTCTCAAGCTCAGCAATACGCAGGCTGAGGTCCTCCCAGTGCATGATGGGAAGATGCTGGTCGCCCAGGGAAGTCAGATGAAGATCTCCCGCTCCCTCCTTCTTGTCTTTCTTGGCGACACGCCGACCGTCGCCGTCTTTCTCCTCCGTTGTTTCTTCTTCTTCTGCGGACCCTCCCTCCATCTCTTAGAGAAACGCGTCTGATGAGTTTCACGCCAATTAAGCCATAGGAAGTGTCTACGCGTGTACCTACGTGTGTGCGTGTGTGTGTGTGCGGGCGTGCGTGCGTGCCTATGTGTGTGTCTGTGTACGTGGGTACTTTAGTGTGTGGCTACATGTGTATGCCTGCCGTATCGATCAGTCTGTCGGACTACACGCAAAATCAATTCTGTCGCAGTAATTCAAACTCCAAAAAAAAATCGATTGACTGAGTCTTGCACTGCAGCTGCCCAGATGGTAACTCCGTTTACGACGATCACATTTTAACAACTGTCAATTTATTAAAACGTAACATAATAGCCTATTTATAGCACTTATGAAAAGCAGTCAGAGCACATGTGTTAACATAAATAACATGCAATCCGTTAAGTAGGAATCCGTTAGGAGGACACAACAGGGACGACAATTTAGTCTTCAGTTGTGACCGTTGAGAAAGTCGGTTCTTACTCAATCGTATCCATGTAGGCCTATTTCTGATGGTTCCGACATTGATAGCACTCCGTCTGCAATCTTTCTGAAAGTTTCTGCGTGTTTTTATTGTCACGTCGCGGGCTCCCTCGTCGTCTCCCAGCGAGCAGCATTAAGTAGCCTTCTCCCTTGAACTTTTCCTAAACAAGCATGGGAAACACCCCTCTGGAAGGCAGGCCATTCTTTTTCCTTACCCCCCCCCCCCCACACACACACATACACACACACGCGCGCACCACCACCCTCCTCCCCTCCTGCCCCACTTCCCTGGCCGCATTCCCACTATTTAACCTTATCCCTCCTCCAAAGAGCTCCTCCGGGCCTATGGACACCATCTGGCGTTCAGACACCGCGAGAAACGACGGGTTTACCGCTGTGATTGGCCGGGACGCCGCGCGACGCCAGATTCTTCGCGTCTTTGACATTTCAGCGGCGCGCACTATTTATTGAAAGCGCGTGCGCGTGCGGGCGCGGTCTGGCGTCTCTAACTGGAAGGAACAATGTTTAGGATGTGCGTCGAAAGGGTTAAGAATGTTGCTCGGGGGGTATCCAGTTTCACGATTTTTCGAGATGACTAAAACCAGATGGCAGATTTCTGTCTCGTGTAAGAGAGAAGATCACGGTCAATAACGGGCGATCGATTCATTTTAAAGTATAGTAGCCGATGGCTACATGAAGTATGCACCGTGGTGACATTTAGAAACACTTTAATCCCCCAAGTATTTTGCTGTAAAAATGTTTCCGCAGAAGTGTGGGCCACGTATTCTGTAATAGCGTATGCCATTGTGTGGGACATAATGAGATGCATGAAGGGCTTCATTGTTACACTGAAAACTTTTTGGTTTCGTTATTTTAACTTCTGCTACTTTGCCTTCCGGACCAACACTGTCATTGTGCGTATGTTCGCGTGCGTGTGTGTGCTATGTAAGTACACACACACACACGCACACACACACACACACACACACACACACACACACACACACACACACACACACACACGTATATATATAGCTCCTTTACAATATTGTCTCAGAGACTATGCATATTTACTACAAAAAAAACATTAAAAAAATGCCTGGTCACAGATTACACATACGTTTAAATGTGAGAACGTCGTTAATAACCATCGCGTTATGATGAATATATGTATGTACTGTATACATCGAATGGGCGTCATTACAACCACCACTTTCTCGCCTCTTTGCAACGTTGTCCTTGCTGCAATACCCCAAACGACCAGACAGGGTCGCTGTTACACAGTTGATAAAGTACCTCTATTGGGTGAAGGGACTATGTTGTAAAATCTTCCAAATAGTTACATTTGGATAATTCCTTCCATTGTTTAAAGATTTACTCGTCATTGCTGATGCTGACATGGACAACTTTACCTAAGGATTGTCTACACATCTCAAGGTTGTTGTTTCTTTTCGAAAACCACGACGTGCTATTTTGTTCTGAGACTGACTTGGTTTGCTGCAAACCAAGTTCTGACGTTAGCTGAACAGCTAATCCTAAAAGTCACGTCACTTTTTAGATTCCTATTAAAAGTTAACTTCACCGTGTGGCCACCAATACACGGACGCGATTTTAATGATTTATCCAAACTCGATGTTGAGTGCTTTATTTTCTTTTGGCAAGGTTTTCGTACGTGCCATATATTCGTTTTAAACCGTAAGATAGCCACGTTGCTACACATGACCAATGACAGAATTACATTTAACACAATAACGTAACTGGGCTGAGGTCGAACATGCAATAGACCAAAGAAAGTGGCGATATTCTCCCGCTGACTTGGCGGCTCTGAGCTCATTTCATGTGAGGCCTGCGGGTTCGGGCTTCCACCGAGCTTGGGTAGAGCCTGGCGCCGCTTTTGAGTGACTGGTGTCCGGAAACTGAAGCTGCCAGGACCCGGGCCAGAAAGCCTCATAATGGAACGGATGGAAGTGGACCAGTGCGCAGGCGCAACTGGGGTAGCAGGAGGCGGGGCTCTTCGGAGATCAAACAGCGCCCCCATGATCACGAGTGTGAGGTCGGTATTCATAAATAAAACGTAGTCACAAAATCACAGAAAAATAAAATTTGAACGTGATTGTGTGCAAAAATGTTTTTTAATGTATATATGCATGACCAATCAGAAATTCAGAAACCAATGTATAGAGTAAATGTATTAAGCAGTAGTGTGTGTGTGTGTGTGTGTGTGTGTGTGTGTGTGTGTGTGTGTGTGTGTGTGTGCAGCAGTGATGGCATGACAGTTTTCGGCCCGGTCAGCTCGGCCCGCTACAGGCGCAGTAGTGTCTCTGTCAACCCCAGCTGTCCTTCTCGGGTAAGAGATGTGTGTGTGTGTGTGTGTGTGTGTTTGTGTGTGTGTGAGAGAGAGAGAGAAAGAGAGATACACCTCATGTGAATAGCCTTCTTTGAACTTTTCACTGTTAAGTCAAATCAAGCATGTTTTTACATGTTTGTGATGTGTGAGTATTTTGTATTAATGTTGTGTACTCGGATTCGGATCAGTACAAATATGCATGTATATACAAAAATGTACATAACATATATAACATAACACTATAACATATAACTATAATATGTGTGTATACCTCCTCTCCTCTTCCCCACAGCATGTTCCTCTGTCTCCGTTCTCATTAACCAATGACAGACTAGAACACAAGACACAGGTGAGTAGAGTTAGGCTGGGAGGGTTACTATAGTTACATGTTAGTACAGTAGTACAGTACAGTACAGCATCACGCTACGGTGCATGTGACCCTACCACAGTATGGGACATAGTTGCGAAACATGTGGTGTTACTACAGTAATTAAAACACTACCACATTTCCAGATGTCTGAGCAGTATCCTAAATCCCTGTTTTTAATGCTTGTTACACGTAAGCAATATCTGTGAGAAATGAGCTGCTCACATTGTGTTTGAGCTGAGCTGGTGTGTGTCTGTGTGTTCGCAGCAGGAAGAGAACATGGAAATGGCTCTTAGAGGAAGTCTACGGAGACTCAGGTATACACACACGCACACGCACATGCACACACGTACACACACACATGAATTGGTACAGGCAACCGTATTCACACCCTTTTCGGTCACTTGATTCCACACACCCCTCGTTCTCCTGCCAGTTCCTCCAGTTTGATCCCATTGCCTTCGTCCAGCCAGTGGCACCATCACACACCAGCGGTAGGCTCCTCTCTACTGTATATGGATGTTTATGTATGTATACTGTATATGTGTGTGTGTATCCATGTATCCCAGTTCTACTCTAGTATGTACTGTGAAATAGTACTCCTTAAGGATGTAAATTTAGGTGTGTGTGCGGTCCGGACCTCTGATTTAAAGCAGCGCTTAGACTCACGTCTGCTGACCGTAGAGCCTCCTGCTGCGGCCTCAAGCTGAGCGTCTCTTGGTTCATACAGGGTTTTCACGCCGGGCAGGACGGCGGGGTCACTCCTAATTCCTCCCCCAGCCCCACCAGGAGGTTCAGGTACCCCAACGTTTCATGCTCTGTGTGTGATGTTCATCGTGTTTTGTGTTACCATAATAACACTATAACAATGACAATAACACCGCTTATTCAATACTGTTCAGAGACCTAGATGGTGTGTGTGTGTGACCTAGATGGTGTGTGTGTGTGTTTGTGTGTGTTTTTCACCTTCAGGCCAGTGATGAGCCCCACGGTGATGAGGCCTATGCTGACTCCTCTGAAGAGGAAAGGTGCGCTGTGTGAACGAGACGGAGGGATATAGAGATACAGAGAGAGGCACAATGGCAGAATATATGGCGGCTGGTCTTATTTTGTTTTTGGTCTTTCTTAGGAGGGGTGGAGTCTGACGGCCCTCCGAAGAAGCTTTTTGTTGCCGGGGTAACAGATCCCGCCCACCACAATAATTACACAGTCAGGTAAGATTCTAAGCCTAAAGGGGCCAACACACATGCAAATACAAATATAAATGAACACACAAGCATGTGTCAAAGAAGTCTGAAGCTCTGAAGTTCTTTTTGTGGCTGTCTATCGATCTGTCTGTCCGTCTGCCCGTCCTCAGTGTTTCCCAGGCGGTTGTGGGTTCTCCTCCGGGTGGAGGCGTGGTGCTATGCTCCAGCCCCCAGGACAGCCCTTTGTCCCTCTCCCCACCTGCCTCCTTCAGCCCCCACCACCCCAGACACTAGCTCTAGTACTGCACACACCACCCAGCTCCATCAGCTCCATCAACCCCATCGACGCGCCTGCGTCACCAGAGATCAGGATGAATTCCTCGGACCATGGGACGGTAACCTCAACCACTTTTCAGTCTCTTCTACGGTAGGAGCCAATCACAGACCTTCGATTGCGACCCATGTCCCGCCCATCACTGCTGTACCATTGGATTTAACCTGGAGGTGGGTGCTTCGTTTTTTTGGCTGCGCGTTCACGCGTCACACGACCACAACGCGTCCAATGTTTGGACACCGTGTCTGCTGGACGGAGCCCTCTCTTGCACCGGGCGCAGGGTCTGTCGAAGCCGAACACTGACGTCCGTTGGTGGAATGTTGTCGGCGGCCTTGTCATCGCGTCCGTTGGGTCTGAGTGAAGCACACGCGCGCGCGGGGGGGGGAAAAAGGACACGTCGCTGCCGCGAGGCCCGGCCGCCCGGACACCTCCCACCCGGTCTGCTCGCCATTCGGTTTTGGAGCCCGCTTAGGAGGGCCGTGCACGTGGGGGTTCCCCTCAGCCGGCCGGATACGTGAAGGTTCCTCACTTGGATGGCTCGGGGTGGAGGCTCAGTATGGTTTGACCGCACAAGTGAAACCCATTTTAGTATTCCTGACCTTCCGCATTTGGAGCGAAGCGCGTTCAGCTCCAAGCGGCGTTCAGTTTTAATTCTTGAGTTCTAGTCAAGATGCTGGGAGCTGCGCGGGGCGGATACATAATTTAGTATGGTTAGTCTAGGGTGGATTATTATTAATAATATATGATTTGCTACCCGAATTCAGAGCGTTCAGTACTGTCTTTACCATGTTCTTCTGACAGCCAGGTTCAAGGCCTGTCCCTTTACTTCATTGCAAGTGTTGCTTAGTGATGCAAATCGTAGTTTCTACAGTATATACCTATTTTTTTTGTTCCAGAAGTGTCTTCAAATCGTATCTACGCCTCACTTCTCAGTACCGTTGTGTATACCAGGTCGTCGCCTGGATTTGGTTTGTAACCGTCGACGAGACGCCCCCCGCACCACGAGACATGGGTTCTGTTCTGAAGGGCTCCGGCCGAACCATCTGACTTGGTTCTGGGTGGAGGAAGGCGCCCGTGCAGAGGAGCCCGACGGCTCTGTGTTTCTATGTTGATATTGTATCTATATGTGAATACTGTACACATGCACAGGACTCGCCACAGCTAGCGGTCCTGCCTTTTCTTTAGCCGGGGGGGTTTGTTTTTACTTGTGTATATAGTGCGTCCCCCAGCAGAATCGCTTCACACTCTGCCCAGGCGTTGTTTTGTTTTGTTTTTGCAGCAGTTGGTATGAAGAATTCACGTTAGCTCCGCGTGATGACACGTCACAAGCACACGACGTCACGGCGAGGCCGTGACCTCGTGAGAGGCCTTGGCGGCCGCCTGCGAGGCGCCGGCGTGACACCCGGCGTCCGTTCGCTTTTAGGCGCCGCGTTTCCACGGGAGGAGCGAGCGGGTCTCTGCATTCAGAACGAATCCCGAATTATCTCGCGGAATTGGAAACGGAGACGCCGGGTTTCCCGAAGCTTATTCCACGTGATTCCTTTTTTGTGGCGCCGAAAAGGCCTGAAGTCAAATGTAGTCGCTTTTGTCCGTCGGGAATAATGAAAGATATTTAAAGCTAGACAACAAAAGAAGGACGGTAAGGTCTGGACCTGAGATGTCTCGTCGTCCACGCAAGAAAAGAAACGTGACGTCGGAGAACACGTCGTGAATTTAGGCTTCACGTGACCTTCCACTTTTTAAATATGTAAATAGTGAAAAAAAAAGTAAGAATTGAAAAGGAACAAAATTGAGTACACTTGAGAGAGTTTAAATTGGGAACTTACTCATTTTCCACTTTGCACATTATCAGATAAGAGCATAGGTTTTTTTTTTTTTTTAATCTTTATTAGCATTGTTGTATAAAGTGTGCAGCACAATATTTTACACATTGTTTGCTTTGTTGCTATTTTATTTTAGCTATTTGTTTCCCTGAAAAGTAAGTGTAAAACTCAAAAATGTATCTGTTCTGGATCAAAGACGTGTTTGGTGTTGGATGGAATGTTGACTGTTGTTTTGCTTCCTTGTCCAGCCGTGTTTTGGGATGTGAAAAATAGCTTTTTCAGGACAATCACTAGGAATTTAAAGTTAAAGGAGTTCCTTTTCCCCGGCCAGCTTTCTTAAAATGCTCCTTCGTCTAAGTGTTGTGAATTGCTATCTTGAGCAGTACAGTCGGTAAAGTAAACAGTGTAATACTTGCTGTGGATGGTTGTTCAGCATTTTCTTAAGTGAATGGTGTTCCCACTTTGGTTTAAATCTGTCATGTTGTATATTTTTTAAGTCAACACATTTTCTAGCCCATCAGAAAACCACTGCTCCAACACAATTGCCAAACCCAATATTTATACTTTCTTTGTTGTACAGTCATGACGGTGAGCTTTAATCCTGTTTGAGTGAAGTGTTCTCTGTCCCTGCAGTAGATTAGCTTGTTTGTATTGGAAGCTCACGTCAACAACAATTAGTCCCTGAATGCATTAGAACTCCAAAGAAAATATATTTTTTTCAGCCAAATAAAGAATTTAGTTTTCTTTCATCAAAATGATATATGGCATCAACATCATCCCCTGAGAGAGATCCCTCCCTATAGGGAATGTAATGTTTAACTATTTCAGAGAGAAAACGTCTCATGAATGTACTTTTCATTCTGTGCGGTGGGAGGTATTGGAGATGCTAAATATCAAGAGGTTTCCTATTTGAAGGAGGAAAGGCAAGGTTTGTCTGTCTGTGTTCAATACATGTGCTGATGAGTTTCAATGTCTGACGTTGACGAGAGGTAGCAGCAACAGGCTGACCTGGAGGCCTTTGGTGAAATTCTATGGGGAAATCAGTGTGGCCTCAGGATTTAAAAACACGAAGAATCTTGCCTCACAGGTTATTTTTGGCCTGTGTCGGATATATCCGTACAACAACACACAGCAATACGTCTACATGTGCTCTTCTGTTTCTATCAATTCTGTTTCTGAATGCCTCCATAGTCTGACATACCCAATAATGCAGAAATCCAAAGATGTTCTCCAATTTGGAGACGCATTATATTTTGAATGTTACATAATTTGAACTAAAATGTCATAGTATTCTGTACAGTGATGGGCACCATACATGCACAATGAAACTGGGGTCACGAGGATTTAAGTGTTGATGCAAGCGACGTTAAACCATACAGTGCTAATCCAACTGTATTTACATTTCACCTGGATCGACGGTTTCCTGACTTGTTTCACAGTTGTGTTTCCCCGTTGAAGGCCTTTTCATTTCCTTGGCTTGCGCATTTGCAATTAACCTACTTGTGCTCACGAGTGAGGTGGAATGTGAAATCAACCTTTGAGCGTGACTGTGTTAAAACAATATCACTATGACGTGCAGATTCATGTGTGTGTGTGAGAGCTGGCAAACAGTGGACATCCACGTGGCTCTCCCATTTGTGGCTTGGGGTGCGTTCAACTTTGAAATGTAAACTTACTTATAGCCCCGGAGCCAATGATTAAAATGATTCCAGAACTCTTCTTATATTATTATTGAGAATGTTGAAAGTGGGTGTTAAAGGATGCATCTTCAGAATCCATGTTATTACGATTGAGGTGGCATGCTGAGGATTCATGACAAATGTATCGTGAAAGCACATCTATTTTTTTTCTCTACATATGAAAAAATATGATGTATTTTTTTAAATATATATATTTTCATTCATTCCGTCCCGAGTGTCCCCTGGCTGTAATATGTACAAAGAATGCTACATTTTATAGTGAAAATAATGCAAATACACCTTATTATATATTGTATATGAAAAGTATTGAATAAATTGTATAATACCAAACCCTTTTAAAGAATTTCTCCCTTTTTCTGGCCTTTCAAAGTCCAGGTTGAGATTGTCGGTAGGTGGTTCTCACTATAACATCTACACAAACTGTGTATATATATGTGTTAATGTCCTGCACATATCAGACATGAGTCACCATTTTAGTTTTTACTAAACAGCATGAAAGGTTGGTTAATACATTACTCATGGCAGGTGTTGGTATATTGCATCGATTATCATGATTACGTGAGTATACAGTAAGCTCCTCTGCGGACTTGGAGCTACTATACAGTCAAACATCACATTATCTACAAAAACTGTTTTTCAGAAAACCTTTGATTTGTTGAACATTACTTAACCTTCTTGTCTAAATTAAAGTACTGGTCTGGTAGATTTATTCTATAAAATAACAAATTATGCCCTATAAATCAATCAATACACCTGAACCTAATTCCTCATGAAAATAAGAGCACTATGTAAATGGTAATTATGAATATGCTATATTGACTAGTTGTATGTGTGTCCAGTAATATTTCCACAGAACCAGATGTGACTTCAGATAATCCCGGCATGATGTGAAAATGGATGTCTGAGAGACAAGACGTATACCTGAACTGGCTATTTCGACAAAATACTACAATTCGACGATCATTCTGTACACAAACCTTACAAATAAAAACGTGATGCCTTCGCCCTCCCAGAGTTATGTGTTCATCAACCAGGAGCATCCTTTGTGCTGTAAAAAAGTACTAAAATCTTTCGAGTGGCTGGTTGGTTACTGCTATTCCTAACTAACAAAAAGCTACAATTAGATACGGTATTTATCTGCATTGTTTTTTTCTTCTTCTAAAAGATAAATAACATAAAAACGGTCTTGGAAAAAAAATCCAACGAAAAAAAGAAAAAACATCTTTTGTCGAGATGGAAAAAACCGAATAATGTTTCTTTTGTGTGTGGTCAAAAAGTTCTGTCCGGGATGGGTTGTTTGTTGTTGTTGTTGTTGTTGTTGTTGCACAGAACACCAGAACCACCGCTCGCCGGCTCCTGACCAGGGTCCGGTCCAGAGCCCGGCCCGTGCAGTCCACTCTGTTCCGGTTCCGTGTGACCGGCGCCACGTCGCAGCGGCCAGGCGTGGCGGTCAGCGGGACAACAGAGGCAGGTCGCTGGAGTTCATGATGAGGCTGGAGTC